>JAOTQR010089301.1:0-21512 GCA_025774065.1 Solanum ossicruentum
ATGAGGCATCTCAAGACAAGCACTAGATTGATGTTATGCAACAAGAAATCAAAGCTTTGGAAAATAATAATACTTGGATCATTGTAGATTTACCCCTAAGAGAGAAGACAATTGGTTTAAAATAGGCTTATAAGATCAAATACAAGTCAAATGGTGAGGTGGGCAGATACAAAGCTAGATTAATTGTGAAAGGATACACTCAAATGGAAGGTCTTGATTACCATGAAACTTTTTCCCCTATTGCAAAAATGATTCATAATTAGAGGATATTACATCATATCAAAGGCTAATTGGCAAGTTACTATACTTGACAATCACTAGACCTGATATTTGTTTCAGTGTGCAAGTTTTACGCCAGTTCATGCAATATCCTAAGGTTTCACATTGAGAGGCTGCAGTTAGAATTATGAAATATGTGAAGAAATCTTTAGGACTTGGGATATTGTTAAAAAGGGAAACTGATCCTACAAAGCTCACGGGTTATTGCGACTCAGATGTGGCATTATGCCCCAATACATGAAGATCAATCATAGGTTACATAGTCAAACTTGGGGATTCCTTGATCTTCTGGAGGTCCAAGAAACAACAAATAGTTAGTAGAAGCTCTGTTGGGGCAGAATATAGAAGTATATCAGCTCTTGTTGCAGAATTGATATGGTTTACAGGATTGCTAAAGGAGTTGCACTTCCCAAGTGTTACTCTAATCTTAGTGTTTACAGATAGTAAATTAGCCATCCAAATTGTTGAAAATCTTATTTTCCATGAATGTGTGAAACACATAGATATTTTCTGTCACTTTACTGGGGTTAAACTGAAAATAAAATTCATCAGTCCTCACTATATTTGCGTCAACAGATATTCTCACTAAAGGACTAAGTACTAATCAACAAATTTTCTTTTAAGCAAACTTGGTGTGTTAGACATCTTCCACCCTTCAGTTTGAGGGGGTGTATTGGAATATAGAGAATGCCAACTATCCTATGTGACTACCAACTAGTGCCAGCTGTCAAGTTGGTTAAGATGAGTTAGATAGAAGAGTCATGTGCACTTTATGATGTGACATTTTCTATTATGAGTGTATGAGTTGGTCAGAAGAGTTATGTACATTGTATGAGTGCAAATACTCTAGTTCTTCAATGATAATTCCTCAGTTTTGCTTCTATTTTCTATGATATTACAAACTTATTACAACACTTCAACATTGTCTATCATAGTTCCTTGTCACATCATTATATCTTTTTTTCATTAGTCTAATATGAGTTATTTTGGTTGTCTAAAAATTGAGTTGATGTCCCTTTTATAAGTTTTTATTTAGTATCTTCGAGTTTTTTGCCCTAGCTAAGCTTACTTTCTTAATATTTTCGTTCTTGTTAGTTATTTTTCAAAGGTTTTCTGCCCATTATTTTGCAGAAATTCTCTCATGATTCTTTGCCTTTTGATTCTGTTCATAACTTTTTGCTATGTACTTTGCTTTTGAATTTTTCATGGATGTGGCATACTCTATATTTGACTCTTCACTTTATTATCCTTATTACTCTCTAATGCAGTTCTCTCAAACTTTCATATCCATTCACTTAATGCAACAGACTTATTCGATAATTTTATATTTTTAGCTAATTGGGTAGGCTTATCTTTCCATATATTTACATTCCTTGTCGATCTTTGAAACTATCTTCCCTTCTTATTTTTAGAGTTCTTATTTTCTAATATTTTTATCCATTATCTATCTTTCCTTGTCCGATTTACTGTTTATTTATTTTTTTGTCATCTTTATGGTCCTTTCTCTCAGTGTGTTTATCTGTTTGATATTATTTTTGGTATGTGTTATCTGATTTATTGTCCACTCTCCTCTTCGTTTCGGTATAACTCAAGAGTGTCTAACATATCATTCTTTCTCGTTATACTTTTAGTTCTATATCTTTGCAGTATTTTAGAAAATAATCATATTTGATATCTATCTACCTTTCCCCTACCTTTTTAAATTCTTATTCGTCATTCCAACATTTATTTTTTTAAGTGTTAATAGATTAACTTCTGCCTTCGCCCTGACACAATTTCGCCTAATTTGATTTTTCGTGGCCAACTTTTAGTGGTTTATTGTTGTAGCCATGCAAAAATTGCTTTTCTAACAAAATAACTGGGTGATAGGTATGTCATGAAATTCATGCTGTAACAATTTTAGTTTCTTCATATTGATAAAAAAAATATTCTACTTCAATTTTCTCATAGAGTATGCCTAATTCATATATGTAATATATATAAAGCAAGTTTTGAAAATTGATTAACATAGTCTTCTAGTAGAGGAGCCCTAATCTACATAGTCTTCCTTTGGGTATAACTCAAGAGTGTCTAACATATCATTCTTTCTTGTTATAGTCTTTAAATCTATATATTTTGCAGTATTTTAGAACATATCATATTTGATGTCTATCTATCTTTCCACTACCTTTTTAAATTCCTTTTCCTCATTCTAACATTTATTTTTTTTAGAAAAATATATTAATAGATTAATTTCTGCCTTCGCCCTAACACAATTTTGCCTAGTTTGATTTTTTTTTGGGTAGCCAAATTAACTTTCAATGGTCTACCCATTGTTGCAGCCATGCAAAAATTACTTTTCTAACAAAATAATTGGGTGGTAGAGATGTCGTAAAATTCATGCCTAGCAATTTTGATTTCTTTAATTTATATCGATAAAAAAAATTCTACTTCAATGCTCTCATAAGTTATGCCTAATTCGTGCATAAAATATAGAAAGCAAGTCTTGAAAATAGATTAACATAGTATTCTAGTAGAGAAGTCCTAATCAACACATTAGTTTTGTAATAGACTCGTGTTGTATTTGCCTTTCATTTCACATTGATTTAGAATTAATGTATGAAGTTCTTTAATATCAGGTCAATTATAAGAAAACTTTCTCACTACAACATAAATCAGGTCAATTATAGGTTTTATGAATTTGTTAAAGGAACTAAACTACTAGTTAATTATCTTAAAATTTAAAATTTAATAATCAACTTTTCATACTTTAATATGCATAAGATATTATAAGTGTTTTAACAGTATCCTAGTTTGGGCATTCTATTGAACTAGAAGAAATTTAGGATGTGCACTAGAACAATTTAGGAATTTTTTTAACCTAATATATCTGTATTATCTTATATGCAAACTTACTGAATTCTAAATTAGTTATAAAAATAAATGGTGGTCAAAGCACAATGCAGTAATATGGTTCTAATTAAGAAAAACATATATTATTTAATTGTGATCATAATATAGTTATACAAAAAAGGAATTGTAATTATATTTTTTGCTAAACTCAAATCTTTTTAAAAAAGGAAATAACATAAACATCTTTGACTCCATGAAACAACTAGAAGGGTTTTTTTTTTTCACTATAAATAACTCTTACGTTGAGATCCAAAATCACATATCATCTTTGTTTTTTTCATCTCAAAAGTTTAACCATGCCAAGAAGAGGTAACGTTCGAAAGAAAGTTGAGATAGTGAAAATTCCAGATGAAAAAAGCTTACAAGTCAGTTTTTCCAAGCGTCGCGCTTGTCTCTTCAACAAGGCTAACGAACTTTGCGTAATGTGTGGTGCTGAAATTGCGATTGTAGGTTATACCCCAGGTAACAATGTTTATTCATTTGGTCACCCTTGTGTCAACAGAATTGTCGATAGATTTCTTGCAGGGAGCCCTCCACAGGATCCTACTGAACAACTCATTGAGTCTTACAGAAAAGAGAGGATTTATAGGGCTAATAAGGAGGTGAATGAGAAACAAGAGATGTTAGATATGGAGATGAAACATAGAGAAGAGTTGCAAGCTATAAAGAGGGATAAATGGTGGGAAGCTCCAATTGAAGATCTCAATACCCCACAACTCAAACAAATGGAGATGGCTTTGGAGGTCATCAAGAAAGGCCTTCGAAAAGAGGCACAACGCCAACAAATGATAAACGGTGCTATATTTCCATTTTCCATACTTGGAAGTGCTTTGACTCCTCCTGAAACTTCTTCCAATTCAAGTGGAAGAAATGCAAAGTAAAACTGTGTACAATAGACCCTTGTGATCGGGTCCTTCCCGGACCCTGCACATAGCGAAAACTTTAGTGCACTGGACTTTTCCTTTAGTTAGTTTCAAATGCTTATTTTTTCTTTTTTTTGGTTTAAATTATGTTGTATAGACATTTTCAGTGTGGGTTTATCCTCATTACTAGCTATAGTTCAATGTGAATAAACTATTCCTAGTTAAGTTCGCAATATCTATGATTTTAATCTTATTTTTATCATATTTAAAATTGAATGGAATGAACAATATTTATAGTATATGATATATAATTATTAATTGACATAGATTTCATAGCTAGCTAGCTCTTATCCTACAAGTAGTACATTTTTGAAAATAATCATGTTCTATATGTATTTAAAATTATCTTTTACAAATATAATTTTAGTATCAATGATTTCAACTTTTTTAGTATATTTACAATGAAAATTAAAGAGAGATGCCATTTATCGAGTTTTCTCAACCATTCATTGAATAAGATAAAGAAAAGTTATGTTATTAGTCTTACTTGAAGGAAAAATTATCTTATTTAAAAAGAAATAAAATCTAGTGAAATACAACATCTACTACAATATATGAATTGTTAACTGAACATTTTCATCACATTCTTTAAGAACTCCAACTAATCACACTATTTCTGATACTATACCTACAAGACTTCTGTATTCTACTTCTGTAGAACTTCTAGAGACTATAGTTTGTGTTGCCTTCCATGACACGAGAGAATCTCCCAGCTTAATCACATAACTAGTTACAGATTTTCTGGTAAGTGGACAAGATGCCCAGTATGCATCACAAAAAGTTATAATTTTCCCATTAGAACCAATGGACAATAATAAACCTTGACCATGCTATTTCTTAAGATATTTGATGACCCTCAAAGCAACCTCCATATGTGATCATTTAGGTTGTTGTAGAAATTAGCTAAGAGTTTGAGCACTATAGAAGATATTAGGTTTTGTCATATTGAAGTAGAACAAGTTTCCAACAATTTTTTAGTACATAGCTTGACATATTGAAGGATCTTCCAGTCTACCTTACTTGGCATGTTCATCATACTGCTTTGAGGTAAGTTTAACTTTACAATTAATCAGTGTCCTTGTTGGTTTAGCTGTATACAAGCCTACTTCTTCTATAAGCTCCAAAGTGTATTTCCTTTGGTGCATAAGGATTCCTACTTTGGATCTTGTGAATTCAATCCCCAGGAAATACTTGTGTTGTCTAAGATCCTTCATCTTAAAAGCACTTTGTAATGCTTTCTTTAGTCTTCAACAAGCTTTAAACTTCTACATGTAATAAGCATATCATCAACATATATAAGTATAATAGTTATCCCTTCACTATTTCTCTTGATAAATAATGAATAGTCATGTTGGCTTAGCTAAAAATTGAGACTGATAAGAGCTTTTGTGAGCTTATTGTTCCATTGTTCTTGGGGCCATTTTCTGTCCTTATAGGAATTTGATCAGTCTACGTACCTTCTCCATTTTACTGGAAAAGCTCTGAGGCATGATCATAGAAATCTCATTCCCCTAATCACCTTGCAAGAATGCATTGAATACATCTATTTGATGAATATGCCAAAGGTATTTTTGCTTGAAACCTCAAAGCTCTAGTAACCTCAAGTATATGCCTATGCCTTCTTTTAGCAACATTATTTTGTTTAGGAATATAGGGACATGATCTTTGATGAACTATTCCTATTTCTCTGAACATATTCTCACATGTTGAGTTTACAAACTCGGTTCCATTATCAAACCTTACTATTCTGACTGATTTTCAAAATTGAGTCTTTACAAATTGTAGGAATAGTTTAATTGAAACTAATACATCTGACTGTAATGACCCGTTAGGTCATTTTGAGATTCAATTTTCTTAATTTCCTACAATATTTATCTTGAAATGTTTGAATGGGTATTTTGGACTATTCAGTAACTATGACTATTTAATTTATAGGTAAATTTAGATAGCTCGTTTAATTAGGAGACTAAATTGATAGCTTCTTAAATATCCTATACCACTTAGTATATATAGAAAAGAATTAGTTATTAGGGTTTAATTCTTTTAATATAATTTGAAAAAAAATTTCATTGAAAGAAAATAAAAAGAGAAGGAGAATAGAGGGGTTTGGAATTCAGCGAGGACGAGCAGAACTAGATAATTGCTAACCCAATTATCGAATGTCATATATGTTGTAGGAGGAAGAATTAAAGTATATATATTACTATATTGATTGTGTTGTTACAGTCGATCATAATAAGAAAAGGGACAAAACGCGTGGGCCATGGAACATCAGTGGTGTGGTTACTGGAAAGCTTGTAACTTTGACAAATTTGCATAGTTGATATGTTTACTAACATATCATTAGAGGTCCAATTATATGTTATTCAATGGAGGTTTTATGGACTATGTTACAGGCACGTTACAGTCTTTTATGTTTGTTTAGTACTTATACTTATTGTTGGACATATTTTGGGGTTTCGAGTATGAAATATTCGTATATTATTTTGAGGAATCAACATTTAACTCTAGACTTGATTATAAAAATTTAGATGAGTTTTTGGGTCTAGGTTAAACATATAGTAGTTTGGATATTGTTTGTTTTGAAATCTTATTATAGTAATTTATTTAATTAAATTGTGGTGCTACGGATTCTATTCGGAATGGGAAAGTTCAAGTGCTTGATTGATTGTCCTGGATAAGGAAAGTGAATTTCTTAATCTTTATTAAGTATATAGAATTTCGTGCTTGTTGTGCGAGGTATTGGGAATGATTTATGTAGGCTTTGATTGAAATATTCTGAATTGGGTAATTATCCTATGCTGATATTTGACTTATGAATTAATGATGGAGGTTTATTATATGTGAAATAGTGATTATTTGTTATTGATATCGAAGTGATACTCACTTCTAGATGATGTTGTTAAGGTTGTGATGGTATTGAGATTGAGGATATGACAACATTTATGGTATTGAGCTACCTATTCTTGATTTTGAGATGTATGAATTTGTATGGGCATCTTGCATATTTTATTTCCATGAACATGATTATTGTGCATTTACTATGTGTTTTCTGAATGATCCAAGAAAAGAAATGAAAAGTCGAAGGGAAATGGTTCCGGCTAGTGAAAAAGAAAAGAAATGAAAAATCGAAGGGAAATGGTTCTGACTAGATATAAAATGAAAATTATTGAAGGGAAATGGTTCCCGTGGATACATGGTCCATGTGTGGTTCCCATGGGTTCTGTCTGAGGCATGTTTATGATCACCGGATGTATATCGTAGGACAGACATGCATCATTCTACGTGACATTACATTGCATTGCATTACATCTCATTATTATTTATAAACGTGTGAGTGCTTTGTGAAACTTGTGATAGATGTACTTGATCCCTAGTGTTAATGATATATAATAGTTGGTGTGGTTATTGAGCTATCTGCTATGTACATTGTGAACTATTATGCAGGACTGATTTTATGCAGGTTGTAGTTGTGGGGGTTTGGTTGGAGTGTTGGGGGTACCGGTTTCTATATTACTTAATTTTGTGTTTAGTAGTTTACTTGCTGAGTACCGTGTGTTTCGTACTCACTTCCCTTGCTACAATAATTTCGTAGGTTGTGAGTCCAGATTGTCATGTACTCTCTACTCTTCCTTGTCCGAGGCTTCCTTTGGAGATTGAGAGAGGTAGCTGTTTGCCATCTCAGCTAACTTATTACTCCTATTTATGATTTTGTTCTATTCTAGAGACAATATCATTTGACACTTGTGTTTTCTTTCGAATCTATTGCTATACATTAGAAGCTTGTGCATGTGACAACTAGGTTTTGGGGGATTTTCATTAAGTTGACTTATTATTTGTAATTGAACTTTCATTTTTATTATCATTCTTCATTTTTATGTTATAGTTGGGTTGTAGGCTGACTTGTCTTGATGGAAGAAGACGAGTGCCATCACGTCTATTTTTGGGTCGTGACCCGGACGTGTGATTAAGTAAAAATATCAAAGTCATCCTGGAATAATAATCCACAACTATAAGAAATATGTATTTCCATCAATGTAGTTGTATTATAAGGACCTCATAGGTCAAAATGACTAGATCAAAGCAGTTTACACTCTTGATACTACTAGAGGGAAACACTGATCTTGTTTGTTTTGCATAAGGACAAACTAAACATTTTTGAAACACAACATATTTCGTTTTGACTCATAGGAAACATCTTGCTAAGTATACTAGAATATATAGATGTCTCAATCTTCTATGCCAAAGTTCAGCATCAGATTGCTTGGCATTATTTAGAGCAAATGAAACTTGTTTCTCTTCTTCTGTGGTTAAATGTTTTAGCAGCAAGTATAATCCTTCTTCCTCCTTACCAATTTACTTCACCCTACCACTGTATCGATCCCGAAAAACAAAAGTGGGGAAAGAAGGTGACTGAGCATCCCAACTCCTTGGTGATTATGCTCACAGTCAAAAAGTTGTATTTTAATTGTGGAAATGAAAGACATTACTAATAAGACTGTTGACTGATAGAGAACAAGATCCAAAATGTGTATCTTGAGCTGTTTCACTATTTGGAAGATACACTTTCTTTGGATTAGTAGTTTGAACTATAGACCCTTTCAGTAACATAGTAAGACTTGATACCATATGATTAGATGCTCCAGTATAACCCAAAGTTCTTCATACTGCTACTCATTTGACTAGCTTGTTCATCATCATCAGTAACTTAGGACTTTTTTTAATATATCGATGTAATATAGTCTTCAACTTGTACATGAAGTTGGCTTGATGCGGCTCATGCTCACTATTTAACCCACTATGATCAGTAGTTGAATTATAAGCAACACTAGAAGACCTTTTCTTTTTCAACTTTGAAATCAGGAGGATACCCAACTAGTTTGTCACAAAACTCTTTGCTATTTCCTTTATATTTATAGAACTCACAAATTTAGATAGATATTTTTCTTGAACCTCTGATTTCCATTTGTCCCATTGACACCATCGTACTAGTTAGCCTTAGAATATAGAGATAAACATTCTAACCCATTTGTGGACACAATGTTCATTCCAATACTTCCAGTTCTTTCCATAACAACCTTTTGTGCCTTATCCCCCATAACCACTGTGTAAGCCTGGTTAAGATTAGGCATAGGGTTCATTAACATAGTCTGTCTTTGTGCCTGCTGATATGAATCATTTAATCCCATGAAGATTTGAAACCTCTAGATTTTTCACAATCATAGGTTGAAAATTGCATTAAAGCCACATATTCATCCCATAAATTCCTTAGATTAGTATAATGAGCAGCCACAGATGTAGTGCCCTATTGCAAGGTAGTAATTTCTTTATGTAAGCTACAGGTTCTTGACTCATCTACCCTATAAATCCGACCAAAAAGACTCTTAGACACATAGTTCATTAACCAAGTCAAGACAATTGCATTAACTCTTTCTCATTGTCCTCAATATTCCTCTCTGTATACTTCTTTTCTACAAGTACCATAATTAGTCCAACCTTGTTTCTACCAAGAAAATAAAGCTTAATTGATCATATAACATAATTCTCAGTTCCAAGAAGCTAAAAAGAGATATGACTTAAGCCACTAACATTAGTGGATGATAATAGTCAATACCTTGTTCAGCATTTGGAATTCTTGTCATTCATAGGATCATTAGCTTGTTTTCGTGGAATTTCACCATTGATGTTCATCTTTTATCAATGTAGAATACAACTTTTAGACCTTTTATCTTATATAGGAAAGCAATTTTCTCAATCAGAATTCTAAATTTAGAATCTGACAACATAAAGAATCCCAATTGCTTCAAGAAATCTATTGCAATGAGTTGTTCTTGTACATTCCCCAAATCTATTGAATTTAGGGAAAAAACACCATCAAACTTGCAGATTTGACTTTTTCGAGTACAAATCTATCTAAGCAATTACAAATCAACCCATTGATCAGGGCTCTGATACCATGAAGGTAATCAAAATGAGTTAAGCAACTTGAAAGAAAACTTTGAAAGAAAGGAAAAGAGCGAAGATTGTGATCATCTTTTCTTATTAAATTGTATTGAATTATACAATGAATGAAATTATTTATATAGATCAGTGGTAGGACCTTTAACTCTACTATTGTTAGAGACCCTTTTTCTGGTTAACCTGTTAACTGACTAACTGTTCTTAATTATCTCAACAGAAAGCTTCTTAAGCTTAAAGAAGAATTATTAAAGCACCCTTCTTAGCAATTTACATATCCTATTTATATAAAAGAAAATTATATTGTCTCTCAGTCCATTTTATTTCAATAGATCTTCCAGTCCAACCGGACCCTTTAAAAAAAATTTAAATTAGCCCAAGACCCGACCCACCCATAAACCGACTTGGCTTTATCTTCTGATAGAAGCGTAGGGTTTCCTAAAGGAAACCTCTGGACTTCACTCTTCCCTTTTCTACAATGATGTTGTCTCCTTGGATGCCCAACCATTGCTACTCTCTCCGTCATTTTTGGGTTTGTAACTATCTCCACTGCATCAGACTAATGTTCTTGTCCCATAGCTCTCAAAGGTGAGTTATTTTTCATTATCTTCCATTGTTGAGCTTCACTTTGATCTATTAATATCCACCACTGGATAGGTGTATGCATCATAACGGCACCAGTAGCAACTGACACAATACAGTCTGTGTGAGCCCACTTTTCTATTGCTTTCCTCTTCAATTTTCTCCTGTTCTGGTTTTCTGATTTGACCTTCCTAGCCTCACAGGTTGTCAAGAGAGGATAATGGTAGCTCACACGACATAAACCAAGGAGAATCTGTGAATGCATGAGCTTAACTCCAATCTCGTGCCTTCCTTTATTGGTTTTTTGCACTTTTTGAAAGCAAAATAATTCAGAATTTGTTAGTGTTAGTACTATTATGTCACTATGATTTCGACCTCACATGTAAATATTTGGTCGATGTGCCAAGCCTTGGTCTCTATGCAAAAACATGCATCTGATTGCTGATGTCCCTTATCTGCTTCATCTTGATCCTTTGTATTGGTATATGTCGTTTATCCATGTTTAATATCCTCTTTGCTTTGACCAATAACTGAGTAAATGCCGAAAAAGTTATTTTCCATTAAGCACAATAACACTATTAGCTAAGTTATTTGCTAATTGATTTCTTTCCCTATATGTGTTCAAACATTAACTGACTGTAGTATACTGCAGATGACTTCAATTAAATCAATGTTTCCTAGGGAATCTTGTGCTCACCCTTTATGATCTTGATGAGACTCGGGGAGTCTAACTCAACTATCATATTTAGCATATTATTCCTTTGCCCAAACTGTAATGCTTTGGATACTGCTATGGTTTCTGCCACCATATTATTGTTACTCCAATTATGTATGCTTCTGCATATACTAGATCACCTATATGGTCTCTTATACAAAACCCATTGGAACTAATGCCCAGATTACCTTTGTTAGCTCTGTTAATATTGCACTTCATCCACCCTTCTTCAGGGAGTTGCCACTTCATAATTTTGTATAAAAGATCAAGCTTGTTCTATCTTTTGCAAGCTATGATGCCATTCATTAGGAACATATCCCCACCTTGGGTATTTACACCTAATAAGATGAAAAATAGTTTGCTCACGTCTATCCCTTAGGACATTGAAAGACACCTTCTTGCCATGCTTAATCTGATTTCTTCTCTTCCATAACTCCCAAATCAATATTGCAAGGATACTTCTGAGTATGTCCTTGCTTTTCTCATTCTCCATAGTAGTACACTAATTAACAAGAAATGCTCTTAGTGTATTATTCTCCATTTTGAACCCAACATAAGAAAAAAAAGATTCTTCCATAGCTCATGAACAATAGGAGCTTTTAGAAAAAGGATGGTCTCTTCACATCCAGTGTTGCAGTAGTAGCACTTAGATGCAATAGGGATTCTGCACCTTTTCAAATTATCATTAGTACAAATTCTCCCTTTCAAAACATTCCATAGAAATAAGGAGATCTTGTAAGGACATCATTTAAAACACATACATTTCTGCCATTCTACTGTATCCCTCTTAGGCATTCCAAGATGATAATTTGACTTAACTTAGAAGAGTCATGATGTCACACCACGGGAGGGTACCCTTGGGGTGGCCGGCACTTGAAAAATCATTATTAATTCCCCAAGAGAACCACCTGGCCTCAACATCATATCAACTCAGCAGCGGAAGAAATACTCAAATAAACGACATCATATGAATGAATATAACTATACTAAAACATAGTTTCCAATGAATAAGTTTGAAAATAAATAATATTTACTCAACAATCCTCTACTCAATGCCTATGAAGTATCTATCTAACAGTCTAGATGGTGCCATGATAGGTCATGAATACCCCAATCAAGAAATAAAATACTCCATAAAAATAAGAAGAATGAAAGGGCTCCTCACGAAAGAAAGGTGGGCGTACCAACTTTGAGAATGTACTGGTATAGACCTCAACAAATACTAGCTAAAGTCCTCTATCACCTGTATCTACATCATGAAACGATGCAAGTCCAAATAGATGTTAGCACATGGAATATGTTGGTATAAAATGACTCTGGAAAGTGAAGCTCCACTCACTCAACTCAATGGATATACAAGTTTAAATAAACCTTGTTCTTTTACAAAAATAGATTGACTAATGTTTAACTTAGTTTAAAATATTATGCCCAATTAGTATTTGCTTAGGGGTTTCTCTTAACCGACATCTAATTCCACTACCTTTAGTTTGGTGATGCACAATGAAAGTGACGTCGTTGCCTGGATGGATAGAATATATGCAATTATGAGCCTCTACCATGATCTCTCTCGGACACCATCAACATTCGAATCACATAATATGCCATGGTACCTCAATACTCTATCTCTGCCTTTGACAAAAGCCATTACCTTCTGTTTGTGCACATCTGCCTTGAACTGCAGTAAGATAGGATCTTGATTTTGTTTCTCTATCACATCTACTACTAGAGATGATACAGACCCATTATGCAAAAGAACTCCTCCTCCACCTGATTCATCTAATTGAACTCCTAATCGTGCCAGTCTATGAACCCCTTTAGCTAACTCTCTTTTCTCTTTCTCCACATGTGCAATGCTTCCCATAAACAACTTAATAAGAGCATCAACAATAACATTAACTTTTCATGGGTGGTAGATAATGCTCATGTCATAGTCCTTGAGTAACTCGAGCCATCTCTTCTACCTTAGATTAAGCTTGTTCTGTGTGAAGACACATTGAAGGTTTTTATGGTTTGTGAAAACATCAACATGTGTTCCATATAAGTAGTGGTGCCATAGCTTGAGAGCATACACCACTACTGCCAATTCTAAGTCATGGGTGGGATAATTCTTTTCATACACCTTGAGTTGTCTAGAAACATGGGCAACAACTTTACCTCTTGCATCAACACATGTCCCAATCCCACTCTCCAAACGTCGTAGTAGATGATGAATCTATCTGTTCAATCAGGCAAGCTCAATACTGGGGCAGTAGTCAACCTTGTCTTCAGCTCTTGGAATCTCCTCCAACACTCATTGAACTATTGAAACTTGGCCTTCTTCTGAGTGAGTCTTGTCAACAATGTATATAAAAAAGAAAACCCTTCAACAAATCTGCGGTAGTAGCTAGCCAGTCCCAAAAAATTCCTTATGTTTGTCAGAGAGATTGGTATAGGCTAGTTCTTAACCGCCTCAATCTTTTGAGTATCCACTCGAATGTCGTTGCTTGTAACTATATGGCCCAAGAATTCCATAGATTTGGGCCAAAACTAACACTTCAAAAACTTTGTATATAACTCAGTATCCTTGAGTGTCTGCTAATCAATTCTAAGTGATTAGCATTCTCCTCCTCATCCCTAGAATATACCAAAATATCATTAGTTAATACGATCATGAATATGTCAAGATATGTCTGAATACTCTGTTCATCCAGTCCATGAAGGCTATAGGTGCATTTGTTAATCCTAAGGACTTCACCAAAAACTCAAAATGACCATATCATGTTCTAAAAGTCATCTTTGAAATGTCACATTCTCTCACTTTCAGTTGGTGATAGCCTGATCGGAGGTCTATCTTAGAGAAAACAATGGCACCCTGAAGTTGGTCAAACAAGTCATCGATCCTTGGAAGGGGATATTTATTATTGACTGTCACTTTATTCAACTATTAGTGATCAATACACATTCTAAGGGAACCGTCCTTCTTTTGCACGAATAGGACTGGAGCACCACATGGAGAGACACTCGACCTAATAAGTCCCTTTTCTAGAAAATCTCTCAACCGCTCCTTTAAACCTTTTCAACCCCATATGGGCCATTCTATATGGCAGAATAGATATAGGCTAGGTATTGGGGAGAACATCAATTCTGAAGTCACTCTCTCTATCAGGAGGGACTCCAAGCAAATCATTAGGAAATATATCAGGGAACTCGCTCCCAATCGGGACGGACTCAAGAGTTGGATTCTCAATATCATCAAATTTGACTTACACTAGGTGATAGATACATCCCTTACAGATCAATCTTTGGTCCTTGAGGTAAGAAATAAACCTATCTTTTGGAACAACATCATCTCCCTTCCACTCAATAACAAGCTCATTCAAAAACTGAAATTTGATAGTCTGGGTTCTACAATCAACAGAGGCATAATAGGCGTGAAGCCTTTCCATGCCAAGGTGATGTGCTTTCAAAATACAACACATTTGATGCCTAAAATAATAAATTTTATGAGTTCTTATTGTGACTTTTTATGGTTTTTATGTGTTTTGTGTTGTTATTGCAGAAAAGGTAGGTTGACATGACTTTGGAGAAAAATTGCAGATTTTGCTGAAGCCCAGGACATACGTTCCCACCTACAAGTCATTGCCCAAACTACAAGTTGTAGAGTGATCTCATAGAAAGAAATAGAGAGCAAAACAAAAAATTCATAAATCTGCTAAGTGGAGGTCATCCTACGAGGTTACCCTATGAGTGGTAGGTCTCAATATGACTCGTATAGGTGGAATTATAGCAAGAAACAAAGAGCCAAAACTTTGGACCAAAAACTGAAGGCCTAGACCACGAAAGGAGCATACGAGTCATAGTCGAAGCAATAACTCGTACCAGTGGGTTGTCTCAGTTGAGTCTAAAATGCTAAGAACCTGATACGAGACCTTGATTATGACTCGTAGGTCACCCTATGAGTCGAACCTGCGAGATGTACTAGCCGCCAACTGTCTTTTCTGTATAATTTTTAGGGTAAATTTGTAAACACTGTAAATACTTTAAGTTAGGGTTTTATTTGAGGAGAGATTGCAGATATTGAACTTCACCTTTGAATATACTCTCAAGAATACTTTTAGGGTTTGATCTTATATTTTTATTTTCTCTGGGAAAACCCACTTTTGGGGAGTGCAAATCCCATTATATTCATTCTCAATATATCAAGCCTATGGTTTGCAACTTGTGGTGCTATCATTCTTCATTGCTTTGGGTAAAACTCTCAACTATGTTTTGTCTTTGCATTTTTGTTGGTTTTGCTTTAGCCATGAGTAGCTAAGCACTCACAACTTGGGGTTGTAGGAACCATGGGTAGTTGAATCGAGATAACCTAGATTTATTATATTTCAATGATTGAGGTTTTGCATGTATTGTTTATTTCCTTTCATTTTGATTTTTTTTGGTGGTGGACAACATCAAACCCTGCTTACTATTATGATCTTGATCAAGGTAGTGATGAACAGGAAAAGAAAAGTAAATGATAGGATTCGAATGATGTGTTCTCGTCTAATCAAGCAAACCTGACCAAGGAGAGGTTGACTGGGACAATATGTGTCATATTAAGAACTCACAAAATCCCATTTTTTAGGCATCAAATGTGTTGTACTTTTGACAGCACATCAACACCCTCAACTTATAATTATTGCATGTCCTCATGCAATGACTCAATGTACGCAGACAAAGAGAAATACATAGCAGCTATATTAATGGAATGTACAACAACTCTTTTGATTCAGGTACCCAACTACAATTTTCAAAATAGGATTGCAATGTTATTAAGCAGAACAAGAACATAATGAGATACCTAGCAATCCAACTATGATAAGCTAAGGAGCATCAACCATCCGTAATCGCTGGTATAGTCATATGCTACTCAAGTAGTGCAAATGCTCTCACTGGAAAGAAGTCCCTCATACTCACTCAGAAGCATTTGGACTTCAGGGACTGAGGAAGCATTCTCACTCTCACACTTGAAATTCATGCACAATGACTAACACCATAGGCTTGCCTTTATAATCATCTTTTGGTTTGGTGACAAAGTTGATATGGATTACTTTAGGACTTACTAGCTTGTAACATAGGCTCAGGGGGATTTTATATGGCATTTTGGGCAAGTAGTGACTAAAAACTATCCTAAAACCATGTTTACCAAAACTTTTTGCTTTCATAATCAAACCCTTTTTGATAAATCCACCCTTATTCTCCTGTTTTGAACTTTTCTCGAGTGCTTTCTTTCTCTTTTTCAGCTATACCTCGATTTTAAACTCATTTTGCTACTTTTTCCTCCACTCAAGGCACTTTTCTTTTCTTTTTTCTTCACTCGATTCATGCTTTTTCATTTCTTTCTTTCATTTCCTAACTAACCACTTTATTATTATTATTTTACCACAATACGAGCCACCCTCAACTTAGGATTTTAACCTCAAGTGAAATGTACAATATCTATGTCTCAAACCAGGGCCACCAACCGGAGCCACCCTCAACATAGGCCTTTGGCGTCAATCAAGGTTCACATGTTCAAGGATAGACCAGAGCCAATATCAAGGTATTTCATCAAACAAGGTTATGTCAGCAAAGTGTCAAGACATAATGAGTAAATGATAAGCTCAAAAATTTGGAACAAGGGATTCTCTCACTCATTTGGTGGGTAATTTAGGCTAAAAGTGGATTCACTCAAGGCATAAAGGCCTAAGATTCTTTCTATATCAACCAAATCACCAAACCAATTTTAGAGTATTAAGGCAAGTTCTGAGCCCACACAAGATGCATGAATGCAGCAAAATAAGCTCACAACACATATGGCATTACATCCACAATCAATTATAGACACACAGGTCATGCTTTCAACCTCAGCTTACCTTCACGAAATAACAACAAACATTGCCAGATACTTAAAAATGTATGAACGCATCAACAACTACAATCTCAAAAATTTTGAGGGTACCTAATTTTTCATCAAAACATTTAAAAACACATCTAAAGATTATGTATATGCCATTAGTAATAATACTATGAATTTACACATTATCTACACTACCAAAACATGCCGGCTCAAAAGAAAAGTAAACATCCACAAGGAAAACGAATCACGACATGAAAACCTTGGGATAAGAAAAATAGGGGAAGTTATGGACTTGAGGCTACTCAGACTTCACCTTAATCAATAACTTTCCATACCCCACTAAAATAGGATACTTTGTCCTCAAAGTAAAAACACATATTAAGATGAACGTAACAAAAACATAGACTTATATACATATATATATATTAAAAACCAACATTCAAAAACCAATATACAAAATCAAAATAAAAACATCATCCAACATAAAACATTTAAAAACCAACATTAAAATAATATTGTCTAACAGGAGAATAAAATATCCATAAATAAAAGTAAGAGATGGGGTCAAAAAGGGTCAAACATCATGGTACATCAAGCACCAGTCTCTAGTTGGTCTGTGGGCTCATGGGGCACTAACTCCTTCTTAGCAATCCGTGAACTACCCTCTCCATGTGGGGTATGCTGCTCTCGATCTCTTTGAATAGCTGCTAACAATAGTGACTCCTACACTACCTCCTTGGGTATAGGCTCCTCCTCTAGTCTCGGCCTCTTCTGAGCCAACTTCTGCATGATTTTATCTGTGTACCAAAAGCCAAGAATATCCACATCGCACCTTTTCTATACCATAGTTATTCTAATTTTTCAACAACTATTCTGCTTCAATTTCCTTTCTCACAATCAATCCTATCATCATGCTCAAGGGGCCTCTTTCCATGGACGTCCGGACAATCAGCTACCCACTCGAATGCCTCATCGTCTGCTCGTGCAACTTCAGACACTACAACAGGAGCTGCCACCATCTGCAATAATTCGGCCTTAAATTTAGTCAACTCCTCTGTCACAGTACTCATGTCAGGAGGCTGAGCTCCCTCAAGTAGTCGTTGGACTCTCGCCTCAAAGGCATCTACTTGGCATCCACTGCTCTAACTCGCTCATCTACCAGAACGTGGGCGAATAACTTCATTCTCTCATCTAAGTCTCGTATAGTCTGACCAACCCATGGCCGCACCCGTGCTGATAAAGCCTAAAGCCTGGACTCTGCTGTAGCCACCCTGTGTAATAGTGCCTGAAAAGCAACATCAGAAATAATAGAATCGGCTTGTAAAGAAGCTTTCCAATGACATATCAAATGAAAACCTTTTGAGTTAGCTTACCAATGCATTTGGATTTACCTCATTTCAAGTTCGGATGAAGGAGTTATGACCGTTTTCGTAAGACCCTCCCGTGTATACGGGCAGTGGTGTCTAGTACGACTCGTGTGAGGTTTCTTGAGTTGAAAAAGGCCATTTTTCACCTAAGGCATAGGTATGACCAGTTGTACGGGTCGTGTGGCTTGCTATTGGCTGTGTGACTGGTCGTGGGTGAGTACTAGAGAGGAATAGTGGATGTTTGAGGGGCGTTCTTTTGCTAAGTGTTGTGCCATGCCCCCTCACCATGACCCGTTGCATGGAGAACGACCTATGGCCCTTGATATGGAGCCTGGGTAATATTTTCCAGCACCAATTATAGTGCTAAGAGCCTCCACATGACCCGTGGAGGCCTCCGTGGTCATGACGAGACGTCTTTTTCCAATCGATTTTCAACTTCAATTTTTGGACTAACTTGTCACGGGCACTCCACATAACTTGTAGAGTGCCACACGACCCATGGGACCTTCCGTGGGGCAACACTTTGCCAAATTTTCCATCCGCTCACTAATGGAATTTTCATAAATGTTAATTATCCTAATGACCCTTTTTATACTTCCAATGCTACCCTAACCTTCCTAAAAGACCTAAACAACCTCCTAAAGGATCAAACTCATTACTCTTAACTCAAATACACTCTTAGTTCTCTCAAGACCCTCCATCAAGCCCTAATTCAATTTCAAGGAAACCCAAGAACAAGATTGGATTCAAAGATCATTTCTAAGTCCCCATTCTTCCCAATCTCAATTCCAAGCAACTCTAGACCTAAGGTATGTGGTGTTGAACCATTGGGTCCTTCCACCTATGGTACCTAAACCCTCTTTTAATTAATATTACATGATATAAAATTGATTTTACAAATGGATTTGCTAGTATGAACGTGTCTATGATCTATGTTAAAGCTATGTTTACTGTTTTGCCACGTTTTGAGCTATAAATCTTGGATCTATTGTAAGATTTGATGAGGGGTTTTGATATATATTGCTTGAGGGTGTTGCAAGGTGTTGGTTCATAGTTTTACAATGGATTTACTTTCATGATTTCATCTCTAAATTTCATGGTCTTATACTACCATTTCACACCCGCCAAGTATTTGATAAAATGTCCAGTTATGGTTTCTTGAGGAATTGAAGGTCCAAAGCATGTCTTATGTTATGAATGATGTTATAATGATTAAAGAAGAGTATGTATATGATGTTATGATGATGATAAAAGGAAAGTATGTGTATGATATCTCTCTATATAATGTTGGATTAACCATAGCCAATTGGAGGGTATGCCTCAATCACCGTAGGAAGTAGGGTGTGACCATCCTCTAACCTATGAAGAGTTTGTACCTTGGCACCATGATAGGGGGAGGCATCATCACTAACCTATCAATGGGTTATACCTTAGTAACTTATCAAGGGATTTACACCTTAGTAACCTATCAAGGGATTTGTACGTTGGTACAAGGGTGATGGGGCGGCATCATCACTAACCTATCAAGGGGTTTATACCTTGGTAACCTATCAAAAGGTTTGTATCTTGGCACCTAGGTGATGGGGCGGCATCATCACCAACCTACCAAGGGGTTTGTACTTTGGAAATCTAGCTTGGTCCTTTCTACACATATGTTATCCTATATAAGCATGAGTTACTTAAGCATGTTTTACTTAAGCATTGATCATACATGAAATATTGTTATATTATGCCTATTTCCTATTGTTATATATTTTGATTTTGATGCCTATTTCTTTTTGCATTGCATCCTACATACTTAGTACATTCAAACGTACTAAAACATACTCTTGCCTACATGATATCACCATGTAGGGACCGAAGCTCCATTTGGTCATCATCCTCCTCTACGTGGCTAGTGGTACCCATTCAAGCTAGTTGGTGAGTCCTCATGTGCGAGGGCAATATCTATGTTCTTAAGCTATGCGTTAAAGACTATCCTTCTTTTTGGTATACTTTTACAATGAGGGTGAGCCCAATTGCTTGTCTTGACCACCGTTAAGTCCTATGTTAGAGGTGTTGTTGGGTAAGTTATGTATTCTGCTTAATCTTTGACTAAATTATGATATTCAAGCTATTTAAATATGATTCTCTCCTATAGTCCCTATTCCCAATATTTATGTTTCTTACATTATTTTGCATTGCTTTCGTCACCAAGGATATGTAATGATATGCTAGGAAACTTGTTTAGGATTCCTTCAGGTTTCCCATTCACCTATCACGTCTAGGACCTAGGCTTGGGTCGTGAAAAAGATGGTATAAGAGCACTATGTTGATAGATCCTCGGAGTCCAACATACTACGTTAATTAGAGTCCTATTCATGGTTGAGAAGTGTTCCATGACTATAAATAGGAGGCTATGAGGCATTTCAAGAAATGTTTTCCTTCTTTATATTCTAAGTCGTGCTATAGAGTTGAGTTAAATTTCCCTCCCTAACGATTGTTCTTTGCTCTTCTAGTTGATCATGCTGCTTCAAAGAGAAAGGCGAACGAAGGTAAGTTGAAGGTTTTGATTTTGATGGATCCTAGTTTCATTATTTCTTTCATTATTATTTTGGTTGCTAATGGGCTTATTGTGTGTCCCGAGTTGTGATTTGAACCTGTGGTGTCTATCTCTTGGTTGAGTATATGGTTGCTAGAAAGTCCATAAGTGTTGATCCATGTTCATCTTGAATTAGGTTTTGCCTTGTGACTTATTGGAGTTGGTGTAATGGCTTGTGGGGTTATACTTGGGATGGAATAGTTGCATGCAGGTTGTGTCTTCATGAAGATTAGTTAATTTATGCATTGGCTATGTTTATGGGTTTAATGAATAGGATCTTAAAACCCTACCTTGGTATGTATGTGGTGGTTTCTAGTGATGATATATTGAGATATTTAGAGCTTGTGGATCTTTTGAG
>JAOTQR010089301.1:21522-33726 GCA_025774065.1 Solanum ossicruentum
GGTGTTGTTGTGTTTTTGTGGGGGGTTGGTGGTGGTTTGGTTGGGGTTGGTGGGGTTGTGGGGTGGGGGGGGGGGGGGGGGGGGGGGGAATTAGTTGCTAAATATGATAAGTGTACTTTGTGGATAACAAGAAGATGGTTTGAATTCTTTAAGTATTATGATATGAGTGTGCTTTAGTTTTTTTTTCTTGGTGAGGCTAGCATTGTGGTTGTTGCTATATGTAAGGTGCCTATGGGTAGCTTAGCATATGTGGATAATGGTGGCAAAGAGGAGACTAGTGGGTCCATCGGTTGGCTAGGTTGGAAGTAGGTTGAGAGAAGTTGGGAATGGTAGTATAGTGTCCTTGGTGATTTCGGGTCTTCTTGGGTTAAGAATTCTAGTTTAAGCAAGGCCTTGATTCCATCTTATTAGAGTTGGAAGTTTTGGGTGAGAAGATGATTGAGTCGAGGTTGTCTTCCAAGGGGGAGATGGTGGCTATGGTACCAAGTGGGTAAGGTGAATTTAAGGTTGACACTTGAGTTGAGGATTATGATTCCTTATAGAGTGTAGAGGGAGGTCGGTAAGCTTGCATAAGTTTGGGGATTTGCCTATGGATGTAGATATGGTTTGCCTGGTTCTTCATGCTTCTAAGTGGATGGGATTTGTTGGTGACTCTAGTTTTATAGAACTCTTTGAAATTGTGGCTGATGTGAAGGACAAGTTGGCTTAAAGAAGATCTCAGTAGACGTATTGGATAGATGAGTGAAGAGGTTGAACCATTGGGTCCTTCCACCCATGGTGCCTAAACCCTCTTTTCATTAATATTGCATGATTTAAAGTTGATTTTACAAATGGGTTTGCTAGTATGAATGTGTCTATGAACTATGTTAAAGCTATATAAAGCTGTGACTATTTTGCCATGTTTTGAGCTATAAATCTTGGATCTATTATAAGATTTGATAAGGGGTTTTGATGCATATTGCATGAGGGTATTGCAAGGTATTGATTGATGGTTTTATAATGGATTTACATGCATGATTTCATCTCTAAATTGCATGATCTTATACTACTATTTCACAACCGCCATGTTTTGATAAAATATCCGGTTATGTTTCTTGAGGAATTGAAGGTCCAAAGCATGTCTTATGTTATGAATGATGTTATAATGATGAAAGAAGATTATGTATATGATGTTATGATGATGACAAAAGGAAAGTATGTGTATGATATCTCTCTATATAGAGTTGGATTGACCATAGCCAATTGAGGGGTATGCCTCAATCACCATGGGAGGTAGGGTGTGACCATTCTCTAGCCTATCAAGGGGTTTGTTCCTTGGTAACCTATCAAGGGGTTTGTACCTTGTAACCAGGGTAATGGGGCGCCATCATCACTAACCTAGGGGTTTGTACTTGGTAACCTATCAAGGGGTTTGTACATTGGTACCAGGGTGATAGGGGGCATCATCACTAACCTATCAAGGGGTTTGTACCTTGGCACCTAGGTGATGGAGAGGCATCATCACCAACCTACCAAGGGGTTTGTACTTTGGAAATCTAGCTTGGTCCTTTATACACATATGCTATCCTATATAAACATGAGTTAATTAAGCATTGATCATACATGTAATATTGTTATATTGTGCCTATTGCCTATTGTTATGCATTTTGATTATGATTCCTCTCTCTTGTTGCATTGCATCATACATTCTTAGTACATTCAAATGTACTAACGCATACTCTTACATGATATCACCATGTAGGAACCGGAGCTCCATTTGGTCATCCTCCTCCTCCACGTGGCTAGTGATTTCTATTCAAGCTAGTTATTGAGTCCTCATGTTCGAGGGCAATATTTATGTTCTTAAGCTATGCATTAAAGACTATCTTTCTTTTTGGTATACTTTTACTATGTGGGTAATCCCAGTTACTTATCTTGGCCCCCATTAAGTCCTATGTTAGAGGTGTTATTGGGCAAGTTATGTATTATGCTTAAGCTTTGACTTTCTTATGATATTCAAGTTATTTAAATATGAGTCTCTCCCATAGTCCCAATTCCCCTTATTTATGTTTCTTACATTGTTTTGAATTGCTTCTACGACCAAGGATGAGTAATGATATACTACGAGGCTTGTTTGGGGTTCCTTCGAGTTCCCCATTCGCTGATCACGTCTAGCCCCTAGGCTTGGGTCGTGACACCTTGTACCAAATTCCAGAGACATTTTTAAGAACTGAGTCAGTATTACGAGGCCTTCCCTATGAGTCGTAGCAGGTGTTATGAGTCATATGTGGGACTCCTATGGGAAATATAAAGAACCCACAGGTGAGTGATGCTTGCTACGAGGGACCCTTATGACTCATAGAGGAATCTACCAGTCATAAGGGTGCCTCATAGCTGAAAACAGAAGGCACCAGTAATGCCTATCATTTTCCCACAACAAGCACCAACTAAAATACACAATTCAACATACTTGGCACACAATAACAATATCAAATAATTGGCACATAAGCAATCCCTCAATAACATAAAAAATTCAGAAAAACCATCACCCCTAAGAATCGGAATCAGTTTAACATTATATGTCAAGTATGCCTGTTTTATGCTCACACGTGGAATAAACAAAACATTCAACAAAATCATTCGAACCATTTCGATCTAGTCCATAGGTTAAAGCATGCGCAACACACCTATAGCTCTTTAACTCCAATTTCCGACAATAATGTAGACCATGGGTGGACACAGTCATACATTATGTTCCATGAATCACAGTTTTTGCATTTATAATCATCCACTCAAGAATTCCAACAAGATTTGATTCACAACTCAACTCTTCAAAACATAAAAACCCCTAGGTTGCAAATCTAGATCAAAATCACCACATGGCAAGATTATACATTATTAATCCAAGCATATACTCATATAGGGAATAAGCTCACCACAAAAGAGTGTCAAATTTAACCATGGAGCTTACCAATCGATTGGAGAGGTTAACCAAAGCAAAGGAAGTCAAAAACCACACTAAAAACGTTAGGAATAGTGACTTCATCAGAATGTTTGCTAGAAAATGATGTAGGTAGCCAGGATTTTGGATGATAAAAGGAAATACGAAGAGAATTTGGGGGTGGGATTCTGATCTTAGGTTTTAGAATTGAAATTAGGGGTCAAATTTTATTTTGACTCCTTATGTATGTCAATCAGGTCAGAAATTTAAAATTCTATTGATCGGGGCTACGAGACCTCGACTATGAGTCGTAGGCTATCCTATCACGCATAGGTCCTAATCTCATAGTAGACCCAACACTTGCAAAAACTCAGAATCCATACCTGACCACTACGAACCCCACTTACAACTCATAGGGGGTCCTACGAGTCGTAAGGTTGGCTCGTACTGTTTGTGTCAACTTCTGATACTCATTGATTCCCTCTATGAGTCATGGCTACGAGTCTTAGTATTCACAACGACTCGTAGTCTTGATTGTAGAGGCTTCTCTAAGTGCCCTTTTTTTTATATCATCAGTGCTTCATTTCTCACCTGCAAACCACATCTCAAAACATTACAATTTTCAAAATATTACAACTGCCTCAATGTCTTTCAACTAAAAGCATACTCACATCTTTTACCTAAGAATCTTAATAACCAAAAATACTTAAAAGAAACCAATAATTATCAACAATGCTTGGGTTGCCTCCCAAGAAGCGCCTTGATTAACGTCGTGGCTCGCCCATGCCATCATGGATAATCAGACTTCTCCATTAGTGTCATTGTTACTCCGTTTACTCCTTATTTGCTCATCCTATACCTCTTCAAGCTTCTCAGCCAGTTGTTCCATCCTGTCTCTCAGACTTTGCATTGATATAGTTTGTTGTTCCATCTTGTAGTTACCTTTGAGAACATCAAACTTTATCTCCCTAACGATGTTATCTTGCTTATTAACCTTGATCAGGACTTGCTCAAGCATATGCTTAATCTTTAGTAGCTTATCAATGCTGAAATGTTTGGGGGGTAATCACGACCAATTTGACACATTCTCACTTTTTGGTTTACCTGGGGCTCCCTTCGCTGCACTAGTGGATGGTCCTTCTTGTCCTTTAGATGGTCGGTGATCTCATTAAACGGTCATCTTATGAACTCCCAACAATCCCCTCCAAAAAATACGTCAGCACGCCCTTGCTGCTCGAAGGTTAGTTCTTGGTAGAAACTAGCTGCCAATTCATCACTAGTCAGACCATGATTTTGATTCGCTGCTAAGAACTGCTTGTATCTTTCCCAAGCTACTACCAAAGGCTCTCCTAGCATTCTTTTGATGTTACAGATATTGTTTTATATCTTTTGCTTATTGGACTCCTTATAGAAGTTCATGAGGAAGACTCTCTGTACTTCCTAATTAGAGAAAACATCAGGTAGGAGAATTGACCATCATTCCGCAGCTTGGGAAAAACTGAAGAGCCATGGCCTCCCAAGAAGGATGTCTTGTCCCAAGGACCCCTCTTAACATTTGAGTAAAATTTTGCAGGTGAATTTGGGGTCTTCAAACTCTTACCCATAAAACAGGGCTCGCCTATGCAAGGTTTCCAACAAGTCGTTTGTAATGTAGAACTTTTTTTCAGTCGTAGTGCCAGCTAATCTGTACTCATAATCAACTAACAAAAACACAAACAAAAGTAAAATACACGAGATTCTAGAAATTAACACTAGAACTTACTAATAGTGAATTCAAGTCAAAACCTAGTTGTATTCCCTGGCAATAGTGCCATAATTTTTGACTCATGTTCACACTTCAATAAGAAAGCAGTCGTTGTCAGCAATTAACCTAACCAAAGGTTAGGGTCGAATACACAGGGAATACGGGGCTTGACTACAAGAGTGCACTACTAATCATTTCAAGCATAAATAACTAAAATCTCTAAATAGGGGGTTTTTGTTATCCAAAAACAAAATAGAATAAACACAAAAGTAAGATACAAGGAAACACTTAATTTTACGGACAACTTGGGAATTATGTTCATAATGGTTCGTTGACTCGATTTCCCTAGGCAGCATAACTACAATTGGAAATTTTCATGCAGGATGGAAACTTAGGTTCTTCCAGCCCTCTTATGAAGGTGAAGGTCAAATTTCACCATGGCGCTTGGTCGGCCACCATGCCGTGCCAACTAACCGTTACCAATTGTCCCAGTCAACCTCTCCTTGGTCAGGTTTGGTTGATTAGATGAGAACATATCAATTGAATCCTGTCATCTACTTTCCTTTTCCTATTCATCACTATCTTGGTTGGGCTAGTGATAGTAGGCGGGGTTTGGTGTTGGCCACCATCAAACTACAATCATAATGAAGGGAAATAGACAATATAAGCAAACCTCAATTTTAGAAATGCAAGAAACCTTAGTTATTTCAAGTCAACTACCCATGATTCCCACAACCTCAAGTTGTGGGTGCTTAGCTACTCATGACTAAGGAAAAACAAGCAAACATGCTAATACAAGACATAAAGGAGAGTTTTACCACAAGCACCGAAGAATGTAGGCACCATAAGTTGCAAACCCAAAAGCTTGATTGACCAACAATGAATACAAAGCACGATTTGCAATCCCCAAAATTAGGTTTTCCAAGAGAAAATGATAAACTAACTAAAAAAATATCTAAGAAAAGATTCAAAAGAAGATGATAAGAAATCTCCAAGTCGAACTCTTATTCTAAAACCTTAACTTAAACTTTATATAGTATTTACAAAATAACCCTAGAATTTTACATAGAAAAGACAATTGACAATTGATAAGTCTTGTAGGTATGACTCATAGGATGACCTGAGAGTCATAGTCGGGGTCGCAGATCAGGTTCTTGGTATCTTGGACTAAACTGGTACGACCCATAGGTATAAGTTGTTGCTTGAGCCATGACTTGTATGCTCCTCACATAGTCTTGGCCTTCAATTTTTGGTCTAATATTTTGGATCTCTAATTCCTGCTACGAATCCTCTTATACGAGTCGTAGTGAGACTTACGACTCGTAGGATGGCCTCGTAGGGATGACCTTCTGTTAGCAGATTTCTATATTTTGGTCTTTATTTCTTTCTATGATGCACCCTATGACTTGCAGCTTAAGCTACGACTCATAGCTTGGGCTACGACTCATAGTTTGGGCTACCACTCGTAGGTGTGCTTGTATGTCCAATGCTTCATCAAAATCTGCACTTTTTCTTCAAAATCATGCCAACCTAAATTTTCTATAGGAACAACACAACAGCACATACTCATAAAATCCCCTGTTTAAGGCATGAAATGTGCTATATTTTGACAGCACATCAGCAACGCACCAAGGGTATGCTATAGTGTATTTATGGCTCCAGTTTCTATCTCGATCCAAGACTTTTGGTTCTTGGGCCTAAGTGCTCCCATGCATGAAAACACATATACTTAGCCATCTTTTACCTTCATATCATTTAAGACATTCTCCAAAATCCTCTCAAACACTTAGACAATATTTCATCCCAAATTCCAAGTCCCAAGACTCATCCAAATCTTAAGATTTTCACTCAAGCTTTAAGTCTCCATTTCAAATTTCCTTCAAGAAATTCTCCAATGCGTTACAACCATTGAGTCCTTTCACCCATGGTGCCCAAGCTTCCTTTTACATAAAATTGCATGATTTAAAGTTGATTTACTCATGGGTCTTACTTATTATGAATTTCACTGCATAGTATGATGGGGTTTCATGAAATTGTGATTGTTTTAGCATGTTTTAAGCTATGAATCTAAGATCTATTGCTAGATTTGATGAAGGGTTTTGATGTATATTATTTAAGGGTGTTACCAAGTATCTATTGATGGTTTTACACTAAATTTTCTAGCATGCTACCACTCCTGAATTGTATGGTTTTGCACTAGCACTATACACCCACCAAGTGTTTGATAAACTATCAGGTTATGATTTCTTGAGGAATTGAAGGCCTAATGCATGTCTTTTTAGTTGATTGACTATATGATTATGAAAGGAATGTATGTCTATGATATTATCTCTATAATATTTGGAATTGACCAAGCCTCACTTGGGGAGGAAGGGTTGTAGGCCCAGGTAACCATGTTGAGAGACTTGTTCCTCGATTGCCTTGCTTGGAGGTGGTAGCCCCGTGAAACCAGATCGAGGGGTTTGTACCTTGATAACCATGTTGAGGGGTTTGTACTTCATCAACCATGTTGAGGGGTTTGTACCTTATCAACCATATTGAGGGGTTTGTACCTCATTCGTCTCTCCAAGGAGGTGGTAAGCCTTGGATATTCACAATAATGGTCTCTCCTTACACATGTATTACATTCTATGTAAGCATAATTTACTTCAAGCATCTTCCATGCATCCTATATTGTTATATGCTACTCAATTCCTATGCTTATGCAATTCGATTATATTACTTATCTCTTGTTGCATTGCATCCTACTTACTTAGTACATTCAAATATACTAACGCATACTCTATGTCTTCATGATGTCACCATGTAGGAACTGGAGCCCCACTTGAGGATCTTCCTCCATGTGGCTAGTAAGATTTCTCCCAAGCTTGTTGGTGAGTCCTCCATTCCGAGGAAGATATTTATGATCTCATGCTATGTTCTAAGATGATCTTTCTTTTATCTATATATTGATTATGAGGATGAGCCCGGTTGTTTGTCTTGGCCTCCGCTCTTATATATTTAGTAGAGGTGTTGTTGGACATGTTATGTATTGAGCCTTGACTCTCTTGTTTTGATGCTTATGTTATGAAAGTATTCCTTTAGCCTTTTTCCCTTATTTCTACTCTTATTATGTTGTTTAGTTGCTTTCGCGATTAATGATGTGTAATGATATGTTAAGAGACTTGTTTGGGATCCCTTTGAGTTCCCCATTCGCCGTGTCACTCTAGGCCCTAGGCTTGGGTCGTAACAGGGGAGCTAGCAGGTGCCATCATGACTGGGACTAGATCGTGACACAATATCCATACTATATAATAGTAACAAATGAAAATGATTAATCCAAGATAAATCATAATAGATTCGACCTCATTTTGTGTAACATATTGTTAAAAAGCTTAATTGCCAATCACAAGTACCCCTCATATATTTTTTTCATGAGACATACTTACGTTGAAGGAGTAAAAGTAACAACATTTTACTTGTAACAAACTAAAGGGATAAATATAAGGTACACATTATTTTTCTCTGCTCTGTGTGGTTAGTGAAAGCTATATAAAGCTTGAGCTATTGCAAGTAGTATCTAATTTAATTAATCAAAGTTGCTTTTGAATTCTTCCAAAAGTTGGGTTATCTTCTCCCTTTCATGATTTATCATGGAAAGGAGAGAATTTAAAAAATGAATAATTCAACCTCTTCGTATGTACTTTTATTTGTCTTATTAATATTTACTTGTTTATGCGAAAAAATTGCAAAAGCAAATGAAGCTAATGTAAGGTATTTTTGTTTTTAACTTTTATATAAAGTTTCTTCAAAAAAAATTGAATCTAATATAGTACTTTAATTATTTTTGGCTTGTACATGTTATTTTGGTATTTTAGACACTATTCTGAAAATATAAACTAAAGAATAATATTACAAAATTTATTATTTATCATTTGAATCTCAATGTATTATCAATTCTTAATTTTTCTACATTAATCCTCTGCACATTATTATTTTTTTTAAGAATAAACAAATGAGAAGGAAAAGAAGGCAAATTCTTTCTAGTACTAAAGATAAAACTAGAAAAATGGAACTAGCACTTTTTATTTTTTCTAAAATAATAAGTATATATTTCGAAGTAACTATTTTTAATAAATATTACCTTAAAAAGGAATGGAAAAGGAATGGAGTAGTAATGTTTTGAGTATGAGTGTTCTGAAAAGTTAGTATTTTAAAGTTGCCCTTTATTTTAATTCTGACACTCCAATTAAATTTTGTTCCATTTTAATTTTTTAATTCTATTTTATGTTTCATTTAGATAGTTATGTCCATGAATCAAGAAGAATGTATTTTACACACTAGATATAGCACAAAAGTCAATTAGAAACGCATACACAAATTCTCTAACTTGTTCTCATGACCCTTTATTTTACTTTTTTTTTTTTTTCATTTTAACCCTTATACTCTATTTTTCTTACGTATAATTTAAACATAAAATAATTATTGTATATTTTATATTTTTATTTATGTTCTTTATTTTCACTTTTAAATTTTAAAATTGACGTTTATCCATTAGATTTAATTTTTATTTAAAAAAAAATAGATGAACAATTATTTTTTAAAAATTAGCATTTTTTAGAGTTTCTTTATTTCTTTTCTTGAAAAATAACCGAGGACAATATATCTATTTTCTTTCTTAAAAAATCCATATATATTTTTTTCATATTTAAGCTATCTCGACTTAACTCAAATACTAGCTTTCTAATTTAATTTTTATTTCAACTCAACATGGTAGAAAGAATTCACTTTTAATATGAGAAAGAGAGGGCTCGTTATTCATTGTTAATAACGCGTCTAAAGCTAAAACTTGACAGATTTTGTTGGGTTGTCATTAATTTTTTTAAAAAATAAAATTGATGTGCTTTCCTCAGTTATTTTTTACCCAAAAGTATAGCGAAACACACAAAAAGAATTTAAAGAAAGAAATCAATGTTTATACATTAATTTTTAATTTTTTTTTAACAAAACCTAATGGATATACACCAATTTTGAAAATACAAATTGCAGTTACAGAAAACATATACAAATTTTAAAAAAAATTATAAAATTATTATTTTGCATTTAAATGGTACATAAAATTTAGAGTTAAATGGTTAAGAGTGGAACAAGGCTAAATAGAGTGTTAATTAAAAATTAAGGACAAGTTAGAAGGCTTGTGTACTTGTGTATGTGTTTGGCCCTAATTAAATAACTATTGTATGAATTTTTCATCCCTAAATAAAATTTTAAAATCATCAATTAAAAAATATTTTTTTCTTTTTTTACTTCAACAAATTCAGTCTTAGGCGAAGAGTGGTGTTATTGGTGGTGGTGTGAAATAAAAGAAAAAAAAATGATCTTTCAAATTAAATATGAAAAAAAGATTGACTTTCTTTCTATTAGACGAAGTGTAATGCACTCACCTATTTATATTTAAATGTTATATTTCTAATGATGTTGAAGTGTGTACTTAGTGATGTCATAATTAATGTGTCAAAATAAAAATTATGACAAATTTCGTGGCACTCTTATATGATATTAATATACATATAATCAATTTTTATTTTTTGATTTTTGATTTTATATTATTTGATTTACAGCTTTACATCATCTACTTGGGACATAAGTCACATGATGATCATGAACTTATCACCAATTCACATCATGATATATTAGGTCAAGTAATTGGGAGGTTGGTATATATATTATGTTATTATGAATGTCTAATAGTGATAATTATTACATTAATATGACTATATTAGTTTTCATTAACAATGCATAAAACTATTTTATCCATCTCAATTGTATGACTTTCCTATTTAGTCAGTCCTAAAAAGAATGATACATTTCTATATTTAGTAATAATAATTTCACTTTAAAATTTTATTTTATCTTTAATTAGATGATTTCTAACCATACAAATATGTATAACTCGTCTTAGACCATAAATCTCAAAAGTCTTTTTTCTCTTAAAGTCTGTGCTAAGTCAAAATAACTCATATGAATTGGAATAGAAAGAGTAATATTTTCAGGGACCATGCTTATTATAGAAATATTTAGTTATAATTAGTTTATGAGTGATTTTCTTGTAAAAGTAAAATATTTATATGTTTGCAAAAAACTTAAACTCATATATTGCCACACAGTAAAGAAAAGACCAAAAAACATATGGTATATAGTTATACACATGGCTTTTCTGGATTTGCTGCTAAGTTCACCCATTCTCAAGCAGAACAAATTGCAAGTAAAAATTTCTCTGTTTTTATTAAAGCAATACCTCCATAATCATGCATTTGTATCTTATAATGAAACTAACATATTTCTAAAAGTGAAAAAAAAAAGCTAGAAATTTAATGTGTTTTAAAAAAAATCTAAAAGTTAATGTGTTTTCAATAATTTTTTACTAAATTGATATATGTGTTTTGATTGTATTTCAGAATTACCTGATGTGATTAGTGTTATACAAAATCCTATTTACACGACTTATACGTGAAGAAGTAGGGATTTTTTGGGTCTTTCTAAGGATAATCCCAATAATCTTCTCAACAAAACAAATCACAGTGATGGAATAATTTTCGGCGTCATAGTTTCAGGTTTAATCTTCTACTTACTTAGTCTTCACTCCCCCACCCCCATCCCCCAGCAACTTGGGCCCCAGTGAAAATTTTTCTTTTGGGTGATAACCTTATTTTTATAAATAAAAAAATGATTTAAGTTGTACATATGCCGTAGAATAAGGATATTTTATATAATTAGATGTTATTTATTTTTTGTTAGAATTAAGTTATCTAAATTTGACTATGTATCTGTATTAAGATTAAGATTACGATATGATTAAAATTTGAACACATATTTAAAAATTTAATTCTGAAAACTAATTGCTTATTCGACCAAACTTTCAAAATCTACTTATTTTTTAAAGTGTTTTTTAAAATGTGTTTTTCAACAAAAATAAAAAATAACAAAAAAGGAAGGTCAAGTAACAACTTGTGTTTGGCTAATCAATTTGAAAAATACTCTTGCCAATAATAACACAACAATTATATTTTGGTCAATGTTCCAAATGTATTTTTTTGCTTTTGATAAGTAACTTATGCAACTTATACGAATAAATGCTTATTTTCCTAAATAAAATCTTGGACATATACCAATGCTCAATAAAATAATTTTTGAATTGCTCTGATATGATTTTTGCTTGAGCTGAGGGTCTATCAAAAGCAACCTCTCTATCTTAGGATAAGGTCTACAAACACAATATCCATATGTAGATTTCACTTATGAAACTATACTAAACAAGTTGTTGTTGTTATCAACAACGTTTAAGCTAAATGCAAAAAGAATGTATTTTGCAGGTATATGTCACACCCCTCCCTGGGGTCGTGACCGGTGTCCGATAGGGACACGTAATCACCTAATAGGTCGAATTAATTTCCAATCTTATCCTAGGATTCTACCGAAATTTTGGCAGAGTTTCCTCTGTTTTACTGACTAACCTCACCTGCAGCAGCTCCCAGAATTTACAAAGAAAAGGCATGCACAC
>JAOTQR010089315.1:0-33721 GCA_025774065.1 Solanum ossicruentum
TTACTACTTTATGTACAGTATTTCCTACCTTACATACTCAGTACATTATCTCGTACTGACGTCCCTTACGGGGGACCCACATTTCATGTGGCACGTACAGGTGCCAATAGATCTCCCCAGTAGAAGTCCAAGATATTCAGCGGTTGTCAGCAAGCTCCAGGTTGCTTCGGGGCTTTGTATATGCCTAGAACTTATGATTATGTTGTACAATTAAGTTGAGCTGGGGCCTGTCCTGACCCTTATCAGATGTTCTTCTTTACTTAGAGGCTTTGTAGACTATGTACAGTAAAAGGGAAGTTATGTTTCATATGTTAGACACTGTGGCCCCAACGGCCTAGTCATATACATTCCCTTTTGGCTTATTATCACTGTTTATCTATTTTAAGGCATGCTAAGGGTATAAATCCCATGTGATAAGTACAGTAAGCATATAGTATAGGTTGGTTCTCCCGGACCTTATCGGCAACGGGTGCCAATCCACCCTACCGGGACTTGGGGTGTGACAATAAAGAATCTAATTTGGTTCTTTATAAACACAAAAAATTCATTTATTAAATCGTAAAATCACATGAGTATAGAAATAATGTTATTGTAACACCTCATAACTCTTTCTACCTGATCTGGAGTGGACGAGCAGTAGATGCTGAGAAAAAATTGAGAAAAGTTGCAGAAGCAGGTCTACGAAAGCAATTATGAGTCATAGAAGGGTTTATGACTCGTAGAGTGGGGTTTCATAGTAAATTCCAGTAACTCAAGTTTCAGGACTCTTTAGTTTATGAGAGGAGTTTATGACTCGTAGAACCCTTTATGACTCGTAGAGAGGGGTATCGTGGTAAATTTCCAGTGAAGTCCAATTTCGGATCCCCTTGTTTACGAAAGGTTGTCTATGACTCATAGAATAGTTATAACTCATAGAAGAGCTCTCGTGCTAATTTCTGGTAACTCCAAGTTTCAGACCTTTAGTTTAAGAGAGGTGTTCTATGACTCGTAGAATGCTCTACAACTCGTAGCCGAGGTCTCCTAGACTCGATCGATGGTTTTAATTAGGGTAATTTTTGTCCATTCTAGTCTCTATTCCATTAAACCCTTGGTCATTTCAGGCTTGAATAGAGCCTTAAGACAAAGCTCTAAGCCATTGTTCATTATTCTTCATACTTGAGAGTTCTTGAGACCACTAGAGAAGAAAAGAGGAGTTAGGGTTTTCAATTTAAGGGCAAGAGTTGATTGAAGATTGATTGTTCCTCCTATTGCTAGGTATATATGGCTTGCAAAAGTGTGAATTTCCTTTCTTTACATACCCTTTTCATCATCTTGAGTCAAGATTTGGAAAAGAGTTGAGATTTGGGAAATTCTACTATCGTAACTTTAAATATTTGCTTTCGTCATAAGGTCATAATTTACCACATGAGATAATTGCTATGTTACATGAGTATTCATATGAAATTTACATATGTACTTCATACTTGATATGTGAAACCTACATCGCATGATTTTATGAAATTCTGTGCATGTCATTGAGTACTTGAGTTGATCTAAATTGAGCATTTAGAGTTGAGAAGTTTGAGTATGATTGAGTATGAGGAGCATCTTGCTTTGAGTCACATATATTACTACATATGAGGTCTTTGCTTGCACTATATTAGGAGTCAAGTTGAATGAGTCTAAATAACATTTTGAGTTTAAGTCAAGTTTGATTGTTGGCATCGATTGACTGTTGATGAGTAATAGAGATGAGATAACACATTGCAGATGAGTTTTGACTTGATTGATTTAGCATTGTGATTGTAGTTGATTGACTGAATATTGAGGATTGAGTGGATTGATGAGTTAAGCATATTTTAGTCTTGGGAGGAATATCTAGCATTGAACAGGGAGCAATTAAATATCTACTTTAACCCACAGAACTATGTTTCCCGCGTAGGATAGTCATTACAGCTCGTTCTGGCGACTCCTTTCCCGTCAATGGGCCCTTACTAAAGATCCATGAGAGAGTTTAGGGTGGGCATGAAAATGATAACTAATTCATTGTGCATCACTAAACTAAATATGATAGGATTGGATGTCAGTTAAGAGAAACTCCCAAGTAACATTAACTGAGCATGACATTTAAAACTGAGTCTAATCTGACTGATTTTCCTTTTAAAAGCATGATTTAATTTAATCTTACATATACTTAGTTGAGCATGAGTTATTGAGTCGAGATGAGTGAGTTGAATTTTACTTTCTTAAGCTATTTTGCATACCAATATATTCCATATACTGACATCCACTAGGGCCTGCATCATTTTATGATGCAGATATAGGTGATAGAGGACTTTAGGCTACACATTGTTGAAGTCTAGTTCATTACACTCCAGAGTTGGTGAGCCCTCCTTGCATTTCGAAGGAGACTTTTGTTACCTTTTTATTTTCTTTGAGTATTTACTTCTTTGATTAAGGTGTCCATGGCCTATCATGGCACCATCTAGACTTATTTAGTAGAGGCTTTGTAGACACTGAGTAGAGGATTTGTTGAGTATTTTGAATTCCAACTTATTTTTTTATAAGCTATGATATAGTAGAGTTGCATTTCGTTACATATGATTCCTTCCTATTTGACCTGTTCTGTCACGACCCAAGCCTAGATCCTAGACGTGACACGGCGAATAGGTAGTCCGGAGATAAACCAAACAAGCTTCTTAGCATATCATGTACACATCCCTGGTTGCGAAAACAAAATAAGACAATAACAAGAGTCAAGTATTTAAGAAGGGAAGCAGGACTAAGGGAGGGAAGTCTTCCATAATCACAAAACATAAGAGGTGTCGAGCGCATAACCATATACCAACATAGTATCCAACAACACCACTACTTTAGAATAGAGCGAGGGCCAAGACACTTCCCGGGCTCACCCTTATGATAATAATTATCCAACCTAAAGAAGAACTCTCAACATAGCATGAATAATATAGATATTATCCTCTTAGTTGAGGACTCACCAAAGCTTTCTTCAAAGAACCTAACTAGCCTTGTGGAGGGGGATGATCAATAGGAGCTTCGGTCCCTACATGGTAATATCATGTAAGAATAGAGTATGCAGTAGTACTTGGAATATACTAAGTATGGAGGGTGAAATGCAAAAAATACATAATCCATCATATTTTAAATGCATACTTATAGGCAATGGATATAATTTCAATATGACATGTATGATCAAAGCTTGTAAAAAAACATGAATATGAAACATTTAACTTGCATAATATATAATACATATGTGGCAGGATACCTTAACTGACATACACCAAGCGAGCTACTACTTGGAATCTAAGGCATTACCCCCCCTCGATAAGGTGATCGGGCATGACACCCCCTGGCAAAGTTTGGTCTACTTGCCAAGTCAAACCAAACATGATAACATGAACCAGATGGATCCAGTACCAAAGCCAATTTAGGTAAATAACATGATCCTATAGTGACACATAATTTAGAGACTAATGACTTTATATAAGGACCCCTTGAGTCGAGCCCCCATCTTAAGCCTCAAACGGTACTAAGTCTAATTCCACAAATTATTTGAAATAATCGTACTTTAATCATAATATTAATAACTTGTAAGAGATATGATAACATGACATGCGTAGCTCATTCACATGCTTGACCTCTTCTAGTGAGCTAACTTGAACTTGAACATGAGGGTAAAACAATAATCATGCTTGATCCCTCAACTTGACATTAATAGCTCACAAGCAGATAAAATATTGAAATAGGGCTCAACTTGTCACTTGTAACATCATAGACACTTTTCATGAATTTAATACATGCTTGGAATCCCATAATTAATTTGAAATCACTTGACTTTTAAATCATGCAATAGTTCATCAACAACATAGAAATTCTTGTCATATAATTTCATCAAACACATGGTGGGTTCATGACACTTATTTAAAATCATGCAATTCAAAAGTATAACAAGAAGGAGTAAATCAATTCGAATCAACCCACCAATATTATACTAAAACCCTCATTTTGGGTATCTTGAAATTCATCTCAAAACTCAGAATAGTTCATAGTTTTCATAGTTCACATCATGCGAAATTTCAATAGATATAAATCAACTCATAGTATGAGATTAAAATGGATATTCATACATAATCAATCAATACTTGATAAAACCCAACATAATTTACATTCATAAATCATTATAAGAGATACTCATAAGTAATACAACTTGAAATTATGTAATTTTCATAAAATGAGAAGATTAAGCTCCATGGGTAAATGGACCCATGGATGAAGACCCACAAAACGTTAAACTTAGGAATTTCTTGGAGTGAACTTGAAGGAGACTTGAAGATTAGATTAGTTCCTTGAAGCCAAAGTTGCTCTTGAGATCCTTGAATCTGAATGGAGGTTTTGATAATGTTTTGAAGAGGTTTAGAGAGGGTTTCTGTGAGTTCTAGAATTCAAAAATGACTAAGTATAGCAGATTTCATTTTTAAATGAGCATTGGGTTATTCCCCAAATGTCCTTGAACTAAGTTGGAAAACAAGGACACAATCTGCAGTGGTTCATGCTTCTGGCGCGATGCTGACCAAACACAAAGCAAACTTTTACACAGTGACGCATTCCAGGCATATTGCGGCTTGCGCGTGCACATCCATTAGAATACGATTAATTGGAAAAAAAATACTTTTTGCTATGGGTCTTCTAAAATCCTGATGTTACCCATTTCCTATTCAATTTTGCCCCCTGATCAAGAATATGAAGTCGAATTTCTGAAATCATGCACAAATTTTGAGATATATGAAAATTACGATTATAGGGTATTTCTAAGCACATGAGGGATGTTTCAATATCTCCCTTTTGTGAACAATCGTCCTCAAATGTCAAGGACACATATGTAAGAGAAGTAATTATTTAGCTGTCAGTCCATTTTGAATGCAACAATGCACTTAAACATCATTTTCTAAATGTCTCAACATAAATGTCCAAAATCACCGTAAACTTGTTACCATGAACATGAATGCATGAAAAAATGACATGAGGGCTGAAACTCAAGACTTGAAATCATAAATGGGACTTGATTTATTACCTTCTGCTTGAGTAGAGTGGAAGAGGTGTGGATATCTCCTTTTAATACTCGCTTCGGCTTCCAATGTGGCACTTTCAACTTGTTGATTCCTCCAAAGGACCTTGACAGATGCTACATCTTTGTTTCTCAATCTTTTCACTTGTCTATCTAATATGTCCATTGGGACCTCCTCATAGGTCAAATTATCTTCCACAACACCCATAATCTCTAACGGCACTATAGCACTTGGGTCACCCACACGCTTCCTCAACACAGACATATGGAAGACCGGATGAAACATATTCATATCCGTAGGCAAATCCAATTCATAAGCAACCTTTCCAATTCTTCTCAAAATTCTATGAGGTCCCACAAACCTTAGGCTCAATTTCCCTTTGTTGACAAACCAGACCACACCCTTCATGGGTTAGGCCTTCAAGTATATCCAATTCTCAGCATTAAACCTAAGATCTCTTCTTCTCACATTAGAATAGGACTTTTTTCTACTTTGAGCCGTCTTCAACCTCTCCTTTATCAACCTCACCTTCTCCAAAGCTTCCATAACCAAATTTGGGCCTAACAAAGCCATCTCTCTTACATCAAACCACCCAACCGGGGATCTACAATGCCTATCACATAAAGCTTCGACATGCAAATACTTGAGTGGTAGCTATTACTGTAAGCAAGCTCAATAAATGGAAGATGTTCATCCCAACTACCATTAAACTCTGAAACACAAGCCCTAAGCATATCCTCAAGAGTTTGGATAGTTCTTTTGGCTTGACCATCCATTTGAGGATGAAAAGCCATGCTAAGCTTGACCTTGGTACCAAGACCCTTTTGGAAGGACCTCCAAAAATGAGAAGTGAATTGATCACCACGACCCGAAATGATAGACAAGGGTACTCCATGCATTCTAACCGACCCATGAATACACAACTTGGTATAATCTTCGGCATTATAAGTTGTTTTAACCGGTAAAAAGTGAGCTAACTTTGTCATCCTATCAACAATAACCCATGTTGATCTCTTCCCACTTCCAAGTAGGAATTTCGAGGTCTTCGGCTAGGCCACCCAGCCTTCGATTTTTGGCTTTCACTTATTGGCAATTGTGATACTCGGCTACAAACATGGCAATATACTTCTTCATACCACCCCACCAATATACCTGCCTCAAGTCTGTATACATTTTTGTGGAATCGGGGTGAAGAGAATAGGATGAACTTGGGCCTCCTTCAAAATCAACTCCCTCAAGTCATAAACATTAGGCATACACAACCTACCTTTGTACCTCAAGACACCATATCCCCTTTGGGAGAAACCTCCACTTTACTATCCTTCAACTCTAGCAAGACGGGCTCAAGGTCTTGTTTTGACTTGACTTCTTCAATCAAAGAAGATTTGAAACCATCAACATCTACTACACCACCATTTTAAACTTCATTGAACCTAACCCCCAACCTAGCCAACCGGTGAACTTTTGTAGCCACTCCTTGTTACCAACATCAATATGAGCTAGACTACCTACGGGCACTCTACATAGAGCATCGGCCACAACATTAGCTTTGTCAGGATGGTAGTGCACACTCATGACATAATCCTTAAGGAGTTTAACCACCTTCTTTGTCTCAAGTTAAGATCCTTTTGTGTGAACACATATTGGAGACTCTTGTGGTTGGTAAACATATCTACATGAACACCATACAAGCAATGATGCCAAATTTTTAAGGAAAACACCATGACTGTCAATACAAGATCATAGGTGGGATAATTTTGCTCATGCACCTTAAGTTCCCTAGAGGCATATGCTATAACCTTGCCATTTTGTGTCAAAACACTGACTAGAGGAATATGTTATAACCTTGGCATTTTGCATCAAACACACCCCAAACTCACCTTTGAGGCATCACAATAAACCACAAACCCTTCTATCCCTTCTAGTTAAGCTAAAATAGGAGCAGAGATGAGCTTGTCCTTCAATGTTTGAAAACTCTTTTCACATTCATCTGTCCAAAAAACTTTTGCTTTCTTTTGAGTCAACTTAATCCTAGGGGAATCCATAGAAGAGAAACCATTCACAAACCTCTCTTAGTAACCTACCAAACCCAAGAAACTCCAAATATCTGTCTGAGTCAAGAGCCTAGGCCAATTTCTTATCACTTCCATTTTCTTGGGGTCCACTTTAATTCCATCACCCGACACCACATGCCCTAGGAATGCAACCTCTTTCAACCATAATTCACACATTTCATATTTAGCAAACAACCTCTCATCCCTCAAAATTTGCAACACTACCTTCAAGTGATTCACATGTTCTTTTTTACTACGAGAATAAATCAAGATATCATCAATAAAGACTACCACAAATATATCAAGGTAGGGTTTAAAGACCCTATTCATGAGATCTATAAATATTATCGGTGCATTAGTCAACCCAAAAGACATTACCACAAATTCAAAGTGCCCATACCTAGTCCAAAAAGCCATCTTGGGAATATCACACTTCCTCACTCTCACTTGATGGTACACAGACCGAAGATCAATCTTAGAGAAGCGACTAGCCCCTTGTAGTTGATAAAGAAGGTCATCTATCATTGGTAGAGGATACTAGTTCTTTATGGAGACTCTATTGAGTTGTTGTAATCAATGCACATTCTAAGATTTCTTTACAAACAACACTGGTGTACCCCGAGGTGACTTGCTAGGCCTTATGAAACCCTTCTCTAACTAATCCCTCAATTGATCCTTTAACTCCTTCAACTCCACCGGGGCCATATAGTAAGGGGGAATGGAAATGGGTTGTGTATCAGGAAGATGGTCTATATCAAAGTCTATTTCCCTTTCAGGAGGAACACCGGGAAGCACATCTGTAAATACATCAAGAAACTTATTAACTACAAGAATCCACTCAACGGGAAGGGCCTCAGACTTAACATCCCTAACCATTACAAGATGATACATGTAACCCTTAGAAATCAAATTTTGGGTTGTAAGACAAGAAATAAATCTACCCTTGACCATAACATTATAACTTTCCCACTCAAGGACGGGCTCATTAGGGAATTGGAATCTAACTTTACTAGTCCTACAATCAACGAAAGCATGATATGCATGTAACCAATCCATCCCAAGAATAATATCAAAATCTGCCATGTCAAGTTCAACAAAATCACAAGGTAAGACTTTATGCAATATGAACACGAAACAATCTCTATAAACTCTTTTAGCAATAATGGACTCACCAACAAGGGTAGACACTTTATAAGGTTCACACAACAATTGAAGAAACATATTAAGCTTTAATTCAACAAAAGGGGTAATGAAAGAAAAAGCAAAACCCGGTTCTATTAGTGCATACACATCATAATAATAAACCTTTGACATACTGGTAACAATATCGAGCACCTCATCCACTCCTTGCCTTCCTTGGAGAGAATAGAACCTATTTTGCCTTATATCACCCCCTTGTTGGCCTCCTTTTGCCCTTTGACTCATATTAGCACCTTGGCCTTGAGGACTGCCATTTCTACACTTGTGTTGAGTATGAGGGCAATCAATAAATATGTGACCCACTTCACCACAAATGAAGCAAGCATTAGAGTTCTTCAAACATGGACCACCATGGTATCTCCCATATTTTTAGCACCTATGATTAGTTATCCCACCATTCTACCTTGGAACCTTAGAGCCCATCATTATCAAACCTCTTGTTAAGAGAATTGGAGGACCCTTGGCCTTGGAACTAGTGACCTTGTTGAAACCGGCCACCCATAGAACCTTGGAAGCCACCCTTAAACCGAGCCGAGAAAAGTCCATATTACTTATAAGCATTGCAGTACGATACGTTTCATTTACCAAGGCGGACACCCCCGACACAAACTTGTTCATCCTTGATCTAGGGTTGGCAACCAAATGAGGAGCATACTTTGAGAGCTTGTTGAATTTGAGGGCATACTCCCTCACACTCATAGAACCTTGCTTAAGATTTATGAACTCCATATTTGTAGCCTCTCTCAACTCAATATGGAATAACCGATTAAGGAAGGAAAATTTTAACTTCTCCAAGGAATAACATCATCATTTCTCCTCTCCAATTTCTATTGAGCAAACCAAATTTGGGCCACACCTTTGAGTGGGTAGGCTATTAATTCTGTCTTCTCCTTTGAATTTACCCCCAATGATAGATAGCACCTTATACACCTCATTGAAGAACTATTGGGGATCTTCCTCCGCCTTGGACCTATGAAACTCCGAAGGGTTCATCCTCGGAAATACCACACCCTTGAGGCCAGAGTAGGAGCATGAGGAGCTTGGGCCTCTTGGTTCAATTGGTTGGACATAGCATGGAACAACATAGTGATCGCAATCTGGAACTCATCTTGGGCCATCCCACCTTCTCGAGGAACCTGAGGAGCGGGAGGGGTTGGTTGCTCCTCAGGTGTACGAGTTCTCCTTAGTGTTCCGCTTGGTAGTGGGATGATGTAGAAGAGAAATAGAGCATTCGTTAGGTGGAAAGCCTTATCTTTACATCTAAACCACGACAAAGATCATGAAGAAGTGAAACATTTCCTGAAATGCCTCACAGCCTCTTATTGTTAGTTGTGGCGTGCTTCACAAACATGAATAAGACTTTACTTGATGCATTATGTTGGATTTCCAAGGACTATTAATAATCTAGTGCTCTGATACCATGTTTTTCATGACCTAAGCCTAGAGACTAGACGTGATACGATGAATGGGAAGTTCGGAGACTACCCGAAAAATCCTCTTAGCATATCATGTAAACATGCATGGTTGCGAAAGAAAAAGAAGAAAATAGCAAGAGTCAAGTATTTAAAAAGGGAAGCAGGACTAAGGGAAGTCTTCCATAATCATAAAATATAAAAAGAGTCGAGCTCATAAGCATATACATAGTATCTAACAACACCTCCTGGGCTTACCCTCATGATAATATGTAATAAACATAATCAAGAAGTCTCAAAATAGCATGAATAATATAGATATTTTCCTCGGAGTTAAGGATTCGCTAAAGCTTTCGTCAAAGAACCTAACTAGCCACTTGGAGGAGGATGATCGATAAGAGCTCCGGTCCCTACATAGTAATATCATGTAGGCATAGAGTATGTGTTAGTACATGGAATGTACTAAGTATGTGAGATGCAATGCAACAAAGACATAATCCATCATATTCAAAATGCATACTTATAGGCAATAGATATAATCTCAATATGACATATATGATCAAAGCTTGTCATCAAATGTGCATATGAAATATTTAACTTGCATAATATATCATACATATGTGGGAGGATACCTTAACAGACATATATCAAGCGAGATACTACTTGGAATCTAATGCATTACACCTCCTCGGTAAGGTGATTGGGCATGACACCACCCGACGAAGTATGGTCTACTTGCAAAGGCAAACCAAACATAATAACATGAACTAGATGGATCCACCAATATTGTAATAAAACCCTTATTTTGGGTATTTTGAAATTCATCTCAAAATTCAAAACAATTCATAGTTTTCATAGTTCACATCATACAAAACTTCAGTAGATATAAATCAACTCATGGTATGAGATTAAAATAGATATTCATGCATAAAAAATCAATACTTGATAAAACCCAACATAATTTACATTCGTAAATCATAATAAGATATACGCATAAGTAATATAAGTTCTAATCATGCAATTTTCATAAAATGAGAAAGTAGGGCTCTATGGGTGAAAGGACCCATAAATGAAGGCTCACATAACTTAGACATAGGAATTTCATGGAGTGAACCTGAAGGAGACTTAAAGCTTGGATTGGGTCCTTGAATCCAAAGTTGTTCTTGAGATACTTGAATTTGAATAGAGGTTTTGATAACATTTTGAAAAAGTTTTAAAAGCATTTTTTGGAGTTCCAGAGTTGGAAAATGACTAAGCATGGAATATTTCATGTTCAAATGGGCATTGAGCGATTCCCCAAATGCCCTTGCACTAAGTTGGAAAAAAAGGACACAAAATGCTTTAGTCTGCGCCCCTAGCGCGACGCGGACCAAATACGAAGTCAATATTTACACAATGATGCGCCCTAGTGTGTCGCGGCCTAGCCAAGTAGGGCCACTAGAATTTGATTAATTAGCGAAAATTAGTTTTTTATGGGTATTCTAAAATTTTGGTTTTTACCAATTTTTCACTTAATTTTGCCCTCTAATAAAGAATATAAAGTCAGATTTCTGAAACCAAGCACGAATTTCAAGATATATGGAAATTACGATTATAGGGTATTCCAAAGCACATAAGGGGTGTTTCATATTATTCCACTGTTGATTACAATGTGATGATGAGGTCAAGTGGTTCACTTGGGGGCTACCAATATTCATTGAGTGTCGGCCACACCAAGGGTACCGTCCAAGGGTGTGACAAACTTGGTATCAAATCACAGAGTTCAAGAGTCCTAAGGTGTCTATGAAGTCGTGTCTGGTAGATTCTTCTTTATGTGTGTGTTGTGCACTACAATTCATAAGCAAGAGGGTATAGGACATTAGGAATTGTTACCCTCTTCATGTATTCTGAGCTCGTGCAACAGAGTCAAAGCTCTACAAAACTTTTTTCTAACCTTTGCATTACGCGATTGTAGGTCATGCCTCCAAGATGCACTATAACCCAAACTTTAACTAGCAATGCTAAAAACCTTAATTCAGAGGTGCCTCATCAGGTAAAAAAGAGAGGCTGAGGTTGACCGAATAGGACTGCCGGTGTTTCTGTGACACCTACTGCTCCACGTGCTCCCACTAAAGAGACTAACTTTAGAGGAGCTATCACCATGCTCACATAGTTAGTAGCTGCCCAAAGTGGGTATCAGGGTTGACAAATACCTAATTCTAGCTCTTATGAGCCGACGACTGCCTCCAAACTATAAGAATTTCTGTGGATGAACCCACCTATCTACACGTGGTCAAAGGTTGAGGAAAACCCTTAGAACTTCATTGATAAGATATGGAAGGTGTTGAAAACTATGCATGCGACTGAGGCTAAGGGAGTTAAGCTTGCTACCAATCAGCTCAAGGATGTGGTTAACGTTTGGTAAAATCGGTGGGAAGAGAGTCGAGGTGATGATGCTGAGCCTGCTGCTTGGGAAAAGATCGAGGGTGCCTTCCTCGATTACTTCTTTTCTCAGGAGATGAGAGAGGCAAAGGTTGAAGAATTTGTGAATCTGAAACAAGAAGGGATGACTGTTAAAGAGTATAGCTTGAAGTTCATCCAACTGTCTAGGTATGTCTCATAGATGGTCTCGGATGTGAGAGCAAGGATGCGGAAATTTGTATCTGAATTAGGTAGAAGGTGAAGAGAGAGTGCAAGGTGACATTGATGATTCCCGATATGGATATCTCCAGAATGATGGTTTATGCCCAGTAGACTGAGGAAGATAAAAAGAAGGATAGAGAGTAGCATCTGAGTAAGAAAGCTAGATCACCGAGCCTGAGCCCATTCAAACCAAATAAGGTAAGGGAGATAAGTCTTACTTCCAGAAGAGGTCCTCCAACTATGCACCATCTTCAACCAGTGCACTAGCCTAGAGCCAAAGATATGATCAGATGGCCCAAGGTCAGCCAAACTTTAGGGCACAAGATGCACAGTCTCACGAAAGTACGACACTAGGCTCTAAAAGGAAGCCACCTTGTGGGAATATGGTAGGATACATTTACAAAAATATATAGATAGAGGAAATGGTTGCTACAAGCGTGGCCAGCTAGGCCTTTTTCAGAGGGACTATCCAATGTGGGCTAATAAGGCCTAATCTACTACCACAACACCACGAGAGAAGGCTAACCAGAGAGTTGTTGCACCATGGGCAGGCAGTGGGACAAACTATCTGTATGCAATGGGGAACCGATAGGACCAAGAGGTTACACTAGATGTTGTGATGGGGTATGTTTTGAGTCTTTACCTTTCCTTGCTATGCTTTACTTGATCTTGGTGCGACTTGTTTTTTTGTGATGCCATATGTGGCTTGTAGATTTGAGATTCTTCCTAAGTGCTTGCTCAAGTAATTTTCTGTTACTACTCCTATTGGTGAGTCTATTTGAGCTGAGAGAATCTTTAGAGAATGTATGGTGTCCATCTATCATAGGGATACTCTTGTCAATTTGATTAAGTTGGAGATGGATTATTTCGATGTGATACTTGGTATGGACTAGCTTCACGCCTGTTATGCCTATGTTGATTGCTGAACTTAGACTGTCAAGTTCCAATTTCCAAATGAGCTTGTTGATGAGAGGAAGGGATACTTTCTTGCACCAAAGGGTAAGTTTATTTCTTACCTCAAGGGATGACGACTAATTTCTAAAGGATGTATTTATCACCTTGTGTAAGTCAAGTCTGATGATGTTGAGCCCCCTACTCTTGATTCTATCCCTATTGTAAGCGAGTTTCTTGATGTGTTTCCTAAGGATCTGCTTGGAGTCCCTCCTGAATTTTATATTGACCTCAGATTGATGTTCTTTCTAACACCCAACCTATCTCTATTCCACCCTATAGAATAGCCTCTACGATGTTGAAAGAGTTAAAAGAGCAGTTGAGGGATTTGTTAGATAAAGGATTCATAGGCCAAGTGTCTCTCCACGGGGTGCTCCAGTCGTATTCGTGCGAAAGAAAGATGGTTCCATGAGAGTGTGTTTTGATTACTGTCAGTTGAACAAGGTGACTATTAAGAATAAGTATCCCTTTCCAAGGATTGATGATTTATTCAACTAACTTTAGGGTGCCATGATTTTCTCTACAATAGTGCTCATATCAGGCTATCATTAATTGAAACTGAGGGAACGTGACATTTAAATAATGGCTTTTCGAACCTGATATGGTCACTTTGAGTTTTTGGTGATGTCATTTAGGTTGATGAATATGCTCGTGACTTTTATGAAGTTGATGAACAGAGTATTTAGACAGTATCTTGATATGTTTGTGATCATGTTTATTGATGATATATTGGTGTATTTTAGTGATGAGGAGGAGCATGCCAATCACCTCAGAATCTCTTTGCAAACACTCAAAGATAATGAGTTATATGCAAAGTATTCTAAATATGAGTTTTGACTCAAGTCCGTGGCTTTCTTAGGTCATGTGATTTCTGGAGATAGGATTCGAGTGGACATTCATAAGAGTTAGGTTGTTAAGAATTGGCCAATACCAACCTCACCAACAGAGATAAGTTGTTTTTCGGGATTAGATAGCTATTACCAGAGTTCTGTTGAAGGATTTTGTTCCCTATCCTCACTAAATTGACTCAAAAGAAGGTCAAGTTTCAATAGTCTGATGTGTGAGAAGAGTTTCTAAGAGTTGAAGACGAGGTTAAGTACCACACCAGGATAGACCCTGCCTGATGGAATAGATGGATTTGTGATTTACTGCTATGCTTCAAGGGTAGGATTGGGATATGTGTTAATGCATAAGGGAAAGGTTGTGGCATATGCTTCTAGACAACTTAGGTGCATGAGAAGAACTATCCCACTCGTGACTTGGAGTTGGCCGCAGTAGTGTTTGCTCATAAATTGTATCTCCACTATTTATAAAGAACGCATGTTAAAGTATTTACAGACCACAAGATCTTACAATACGTCTTCACCAGAAAGAGCTTAACTTGAGGTAGAGAAGATGGCTTGAATAGGCGAAAGACCATGACGTGAGCATCCTCTACCACCCAAGTAAATCTAATATTATTGCTAGTACTCTTAATAGGTTGTGCATGGGAAGCACAACCCATATGGAAGAGGAGAAGAGAGAGTTAGCCAAAGAGGTCTATAAATTGGCACGACTAGGAGTCTAATTAGACGACTTAGGTGAGGGAGGAGTTCTTGTGCATAACGGGTCGGCATCGTCCCTAGTGGTAGAGGTAAAGGAAAAACAATATCAAGATCCTATGTTATTACAACTAAAGGCATATATCCATAAGCAAAGGTGATGGTTTTCATCAAAAGGGGAGATGGAGTATTGAGGTATCAAGGCAAATTATGTGTTCCAGATATTGATGGGGTTCGAGAGATAGTCATGTCGAGGCCCACAACTCTAGATATTCTATCCATCCAGCGTCAACTAAGATGTATGATGATTTGATCAAATTCTACTGGTGGATTTGAATGAAGAGAGACATTATCGAGTTTGTTTCTAAGTGCCCAAATTGCAAACAAGTTAAAGTTGAGCACCAAAGGCCATGTGGAGTGGCTCAGAATTTTAAGATTCCAGAGTGGAAATGGAAGATTATCAACATGGACCTTGTTACAGGCCTACCTAGTCCTGCAGACAACATGATTCAATTTCGATAATAATTGATCGGATGACTAAATCCATACACTTCTTAGTGGTTAAGACAACAAACACCGCAGAGGATCACACCCGATTGTACATTAGGGAGAGCATTAAATTGCATAGGCTTCCTATGTCTGTTATCTCAGATAGAGGATCTCAATTCACCACCCAGATTTGGAGATCTTTCATAAGGGTTTGGGTAAGAAGATGCACCTTAGCACGGCTTTCCACCCGTAAACAAATGCCCAAGCAGAGCGTATTATTCACACTTTGAAGGACATTTTGAGAGCTTACGCTATTGACTTTAAGTGTAATTGGTATAACCACTTTCCTTTGATAGAGTTTGTTTACAACAATAGCTTCTATTCAAGCATTCAGATGGCCCCATATGAGGCAATTTATGAGAGGAGGTGTAGGTCATCGATTGGATGGTTTAAAGTAGCTGAAGCAGAGTTGATCAGGTCAGACTTGGTTCATCAATCTATGGATAAGGTGAAGATCATTAGAGAAAGTATGGGACAACACAAAGAAGGCAGAAATCCTACATCGACGTCAGAAGAAGAGATTTAGAGTTTGAGGTCAATGATTGGGTGTATTTGAAAGTGTCACCAATGAAGGGTGTAATGAGATTTGGAAAGAAAGAAAAGTTGAGCCTGAGGTTTGTTGGCCCTTATCAAATCATAAATAGAGTGGGTAACGTGGCATATGAGTTAAAATTGCCATCAGAGTTAGAGGCCATCCATCTAGTTCTCAACATTTCCATACTCAAGAAGTGTTTGGGAGATCCAAAGTTGGTTGTGCCTGTTGAGAATATTGGAGTGAAAGACAACCCATGTTATGAGGAGATTCCTATTCAAATCCTTGATTGACAGGTTTGCAAGTTAAGAACTAAAGAGGTTGCATCTATCAAAGTGTTATAGAGGAATCAATTTGTAGAAGAAGCTACGTGGGAGGTGGAGGAGGATATGAAAGCCAAAATACCCTCATTTTCTCTTTCTTACTGATGATAAGAGAGTTGATGGTAATGAATTTACTCTAATTCTTAAATTTCCATTCCTTGAGTTCTTCTTTCATTATCAATATGATAGATGATAGTGTTCTAGAGTCCGGGTGATGATTGATATGATTTGTTGAATTTTTGAGTGTTTTACTTGCTAAATTTCTTGATTTATTTGACTGCATGATTGAGTTGAGAGCTGGTTGATTATTATAGTCCATACGGAGATTTTCTCCTTGACCTAAATCTCTAGATTTCTCTTCATTCGAGGATGAATGATCCCAAAAGGGAGACAATGTAACACCCCCTAACTCTTTCTACATGATTTGCAGTGGACTTACGGGAGATGCTGAGACAAATCTAAGAAAAGATGAAAAAGTAGATCTACTAAATCTATTATGACTCGTAAAGTGGGATTTCATAGTAAATTCCATGAATTCAAGTTTTAGGACCCTTTAGTTTATGAGAAGAATTTACAACTCGTAGAACCCTTTACGTCTCATAGAGAGGTGTACCGTGGTATCTTCCAGCGAAGTCTAATTTTAGATCCCCTTGTTCACGAAAGGTTGTCTATGACTTGTAGAATAGTTTATGACTCGTACAAGAGGTCTTATGCTAATTTCCAGTAACTCTAAGTTTCAGACCTCTAGTTTACGAGAGGTGGTCTACGACTCATAGAATGCTCTATAACTCGTAGACAAGGTCTCATAGGCTCGATTGATAGTTTTAATGAGGGGCATCTTTGTCCATTCCAATCTCTATTCCATTAAACCCATGTTCTTTTTAGTTTTGAATAAAGCCTTAAGACAAAACCCTGAGCCATTGTTCATTATTCTTCATACTTGAGAGTTCTTGAGAGTGTTAAAGAAAAAATTGAGGAGCTAGGGTTTTCAATTCAAGGGCAAGCGTTGATTAACGATTGATTGTTCCTCCTATTCCTAGGTATGTAAGACTTAGCAAAGTGTGAAATTCCTTTCTTCAAATTACCCTTTAATCATCTTGATCAAGATTTGGAAAAGAGTTGAGATTTGGGAAATTCTACTACCCTAACTTTAAATCTTTTCTTTCGTCATGAGGTATTAATATACTACATGAGATAATCGCTATACTGATGAATATTGATATGAGATTTACACATGTATTTCATACTTGATAGCATGAACCCTAAATCATATGATTTTATGAATTCTATGCATGTCAGTGAATATTTGAGTTGATGTAAATTGAGCATTTAGAGTTGAGAAGTTTGAGTATGATTGAGTATGAGGAGCACGGTGCATTGAGGCACATATATTACTACATATGAGTACTTTTCTTATGCTACATGCGGAGTCTAGTTGAGTGAATCTAAATGATTATTTGAGTCTGAGTCAAGTTTTATTGTTGACATAGATTGACTGTTGATGAGCAATTGAGATGAGATAACCCATTGTAGGTGAGTTTTGACTTGATTGATTTAGCATTGTGATTTGAGTTGATTGACTGAGTGTTGAGGATTGAGTTGATTGATGAGTTGAGCATGTTTTTGTCTTGGGAGGAATATCGAACACTGAGCGGGAAGAAGTAGATATCTACTTTAACCCACAGAATTATGTTGCCAGCGTAGGATAGTCATTACAACTCGTTCTGGTGACTATTATCCCGTAAGTGGGCCCTTACTGTGGATCCATGAGAGAGTTTGATCATCTTTTTCCGTGTCAAGTTTAGGGCAAGCGTGACAATGACATCGAATTCGTTGTGCATCACCAAGCTAATGGTGGTAGGATTTGATGTCGGTTAAGAGATACTTTCAAGCAACATTGATTAAGCATGACATTTAAAACTGAGTCTAATCCTAGTGAGTATACTTTTAAAAGCATGATTACTTTAAACTTACATATACTGAGTTGAGTTGGAGTTATTGAGTCAAGATTAGTGAGTTGAGTTTTACTTTATTGAGCTATTTTACATAGAAGTATCTTCCATGTATGATATCCATTTGGGCCTACATTATTTTATGATGCAGATATAGGAGGACTTCAGCCCATGCACTGTTGATGTCTAGTTCAGTGTACTCCAGAGTTGATGAACCCTCCTTGCATTTGGAGGAGCCTTTTGTTACCTTCTTATTTTCATTGAGTATTTACTTCTTTGATTGAGGTGCACATGGTGTGTCATGGCACCATCTAGACTTATTAAGTAGAGGCTTCATAGAAACTGAGTAGAGGATTTGTTGAGCATTCTGAATTCCAACTTATTTTGTTTATAAGCTATAATTCAGTAGAGTTGTATTTTGTTTCATATGATGCCTTCCTGTTTGAGCTATTCTTTTGTTGTTGAGTGCGATATAACGATGCGACCAAGTGGTTTCCTCAGGGACTATCAATAGTCGCTGAGTGTCAGTCACACCAAGGGTATCCTCCTAAGGCATGACAATTATAACAACAAGGAAAAAAATCAAGATTTACCAAACAAAAGATGAATCCAAAAAAGGATCAATACTAAAATCACATAGGCATCATATCGATGAAAATCTTTTTGCCAAAAAAGAATCATACAAATTTTATTTCTATCAAAGAATCAACGATTATAAGTTCAACAAAGAAATGTCACCTTTATAGTCATAGGACTTCAACAAATCAACCATTTCAAAGGCATTCTCTTTACTAAGATCAACTAGCATATGCAAACTTCTTCCATCATACCATAACAAGCAGAGGCCATTGAATTTTTCTTTCAATATTTTGAGAAAAGGAGATACAAAAAAAAGAATTAGCCTTGTAGATCATTGAATTAAATGGTGAAACTCTTAAACTTTTGGTGGGCGTTATATAGTACGTACAATAGCCAGTGAATATGTGTAAATAGCAATTTAGTTCTTGTGTTATGTGTTTGTTGAATTTTAGCCTCCGTATAATTTTATTGATTATACATAACCTTTAATTAATAAAAAGATGCAATTTTCATTTTCCAAACTAACCAAAATTGAAAAATTAATAAAACACTTTAATTTAGATATAGAAAAACTATTTTAACAGACCAAAACAAACATTAAAATTATTTTTTTCAAAGGTAATCTTCATATATAAGAATGAAAATGATATCAACTCATCCATCCAATAGAAAATCCTAATTAAAATGGTTCAAAAAATCCCCCGCCCCCGCCCCTCTGCCCATTTGTTTTATTGTTTTTCTTCAAGATCTAATTTTGGACTAGCTGTAATGACCTCGAAGGTTATTTCTTGTATTTCTGACAAAAATACTATTTTGTCCTTCCCAAAAATTGCCTTGGGTCATTTTTGTTGAGTCTAAAAGTCGAATTTTGAAAGTCTTGTAAAAAGTTGTTGTTTTGCTGAAGAAAGAGTTTTCAAAGGCTTAAGTTGAAAATTTTGAGTTTTATGGTCATCTTAAGTTTAGAGTATCAGAATTCAGTTACATCGATTCCATCAACATCGAAATGCAGAATTTGGCATAGGAGAACTTACAGAATTGAATTTGGAGTTACAATGGAGATTTTAGACCCAAAGTTGCATTATCAGTCGATTTTGGATCATAGTTTGATTTTTTCATCATTCTAACTTCAGAAACTCAAATCAAAATTCTAACATTTTCAATAGTTCCAAATGTTGAAATTAATGCGAGAAATGATCTCGTTGAAATTTTTAGAGTTCTTGAGGTTATTTTCAGAATTTGAGTCTTTAACTAGTTTAAACGATCATTCTTGGGTTTCAAGTCGAGGAGACCTTGGAATCGAATTTTGAAAATTTCATTGATTCTGTAACATCATTTCCAGTAGGGTTAATGTGTGATTCGTGTTCACGGGGTTTCGAATAAATACCGAGGGTCCATTTCGTAATTGCATATATTATGTTCTTGCTATTTGTCCTGATATCTGGTGCTAATAACTTTGTTCTCTGCATTTGCGAAGCTAATCACCACATTCACAAAGCATTGAGGCACCAGGCCTTTGCGTTCATGTAATGGGCCACTACATTCGCAAAGGGTCATCCATGTGACCTCCACATTCACCAAGTATAAACTTTACTTGAACAATGAACTCTTTAAAAATGTCGAGACTAGCCATGTTTCACTATTTTTAAATATTTCAAGCTTCATTTTTGAGAGATTTTTCAAGGCAAATCTTTTGGGTAACTATTTTCTGGTCTATTTCTTTAATTTCTATTGGTGAAATCGTGTTTTTAACTTATAATTTGGGATTTTAATTGAGCAATTGGGGGATATTTTGGATTTTGATTCCTAATACTAAATTGATGATTTCTATCTCATTTTACCTCAGTTTTCAAAAATAGTTTTTACCGTTGAAGTCCTTATTACTTGGGGAACACTTTAAAGTATTAATTTTCAGGTTCTAATTACTTTTCTTGTGATGGGATTTTTTTAATCATTTTGTCTTTCAGTTGAAATAGTGTCACTAGATTTGTTGTGTGATTATAATGTTGTATTTGAATAGATTGTGGTGATTTAGATTATCATGGAAGGGGAAAAACTGTGGATTTAACTTGATTCGAGACATTTTTTAAGGCATGTATATTTCTAATCTTTTTTTTTTTTTGAGAACTTTAGGGTAAACTTGTATCATCGTAGGCTTTGTCATGAGGTTTCAGATTTAGTATTTGGTGAAATCTTTACTTGTGAATTAATTATGAATTAGTAATACATGTGATCTTATAAATTATTTTATTTTTATATTGAGATGAATCCTATATTGAAATGACAATGATATATTAAGATGGTGATGACATTGAAAACATTACGATATTAGCACTAACCAAATAGAGTCAAAAACTCCCCAACAGTAGGAGGTAAGACAACAACGAAGTCCACGGCAATGTCACGAACCAAGCCTAGGGCCTAGATGTGACACCGTGAATGGGAACCTGAAGAGACCCAAACAAGCTTCTTAGCATATCAATCGCACATCCTTGGTTGCAGAAGCAAAGTAAACAACAACAAGACACAAAATAAAAAGGGAAGCGGGACTAAATGAAATCATGATATTCATAAAGCATAAAGAGTCAAACTTATAGCATAAGTATATCATAATATCCAACAACACCTCTAACATGGAATGAAGCGGAGGCCAAGACACTTTTCGGGTTCACCCTCATAGTAACAATTATTCAACATAAGAAGTCTCAAATTGAAAGAGTGACATAGATAGTGTCCTCGAACTTGAGGACTCACCAAAGCTTAGCTCTGAAATATCAACTAGCCACGTGAAGGATGATCAAAAGGTGCTTTGGTCCCTACATGGCAATATCTTGTAGGCACAGAGTATGCATTAGTGCGTTTGAATGAACTAAGTATGTGGGATACAATGCAGTAACACTTAAGCCAATATAGTCAAAATGCATAATCATAACAATGGATGCATAATCTCAATATAGCATGCATGATCAATGCTCATAGTAAAACATGCTTGTAAATCATAGTTTGAGGAAAGGAGTATGGACCCTTGAAGATAGTCCACGCTGACATCCAATCCAAGTGCGCTAAGCCTAATCCCATGGAATACTTGAAAGAATCATACGTTAATCATAACATGAATATCTTGTAAGAACATGACTTGAGTAGCTCATAAACATGTTTGACCTCTAGTAATTAGCCTAACTTGAACATGAGTATAGATTATAACCATACATGAACCCTTGCTTTAACATCAAAGGCTCACAAGAGGTAAAAATCTTGAAATAGAGCTTAACTTGATACTTATAACATTATAGATACTTTTCATAAACTCAATACATACCCGAGAGCCCTTAATCATCATATAGTCACTTGACATGTAAATTATGTAGTAGATCATCAATAACTTGGGAATTCTTGACTTGACATTTCATCAAACACATGGTAGGTTTATGACACTTGTTCAAAATCATGCAATTCAGGGGTGAAGTAAGATGAGTAAACTTAATGCAAATCAATCCACCAACATGTAGTAAAACCCTCATGTAGGGTACGTTGAAATCCATCATCAAAACTCATAATAGATCATAGTTTTGTAGCTCAAAACATGCATAGTCTCAATAGACAAAATTAATTCATAGTATAATCTTGAAGTGGGTGGTCATGCTTAATCAATCAATACTTAATAAACTCCAACATAATTTATGCTCATAATTCATAATAAAAGTTATCCATAGGTAATACAACTAAAAAATATGCAATTTTCATGAAAAGGGAAGGTTGAGCTCCATGGATGAAAGGACCCAATTGATGATACCCATATACCTCAAACTTGGGTTTTCTTGAGATGAGCTTGAAGGAAATTTAGAGCTTCAAGTTTATCTTTGAGTTCCAAAGTAAAGCTTGAAATCCTTGAATTTGGAATGAGATATTTGGTTAAGTCTTAGAGAAGTTTTTGAAAGGGTCTTGAGTGATAGAGATGAAAAATGGCTAAGTATGAGCGGTTTCATGTTTAGGTGGGCATAGGAATATGACCCTAATGCCCTAGCGCGCATAGGAAAAATCAAGGAAAATGTTGTACTAATCTATGTCTGATTCACAATATGGACCTATTGCGGAGGAATAAATAACATTGATCCGCGCCCCTGGTGCATCGGCCAGGGCATGGATGCTTTCTGGAAATCGTAAATTAGCAAACATTACTTTTTGCTATAGATCCTCTAAAATCCTGGTTATATCCATTTCCTACTCAATTTTGCCCACTAATAGAGAATATGAAGTCGGATTTTTGAATCATGTACAAATTTGGAGATACATGAAAATTACAATTATGGGCATTCCGAAGCACATTTTTGGGGCGTTTCAGGCAATGCACTCCCACTTTCACTAGGGAATGGGTATCCTTTGAAGCTATCTATTTAGCCTCAAGTTCTAACACTTGACCTGCTGGCATGTCTAGTACCTGGGTACAAACTCTGATATGTCTCTCTTAATCCCGCACCACTAGTTATACTGACTCAAATCATGATACATCTTCGCTGCCACCCAAATGGATAGAATACCTAGTAGAGTGACCCTCCTCAAGTATCAATCTAATCAAATCATCCACCTTGGGCACACAAACACAACTCCCAATCCTCAAAACACCCTTAAAATTATAGTTGGCTTCCTTAGCCTCCCCTCTTATCACCTTATCACGAATCTGACATAGCTTTTCATCCTCAAACTGCCTCGTGCGAATTTGATCCATCAAGGATGGGTGAGCTTCAATAGAAGCAAGCACTCTACCTTGATCTAAAATCTGTAATCTTTCAAATCCATTGGCTAATTTTTAAAAACTTCTAGCCAAGGGTCACTCTCTCAACCCGAATAGTTGCAAGACTCCCCATACTGGAAACCTTTCTACCCAAAGCATCCGCCACTATATTGGCCTTCCTTGGGTGATATAATGTAGTCACATTATATCCTTTAGAATCCTAAAACTCCTTTATCTCAAGTTGAAGTATTTCTAACTAAATATGAAGATGTCAAAATGAACCCAATAAAGATAGTGCATCCATAGCTTCAACACAAACACAATAGCTGCCAGCTCCAAGTCATGGGTGGGGTAGTTCTTCTCATGAGCCTTCAACTATTTAGAAGCATAAGCTATAACCCTTCCTTGTTTCATCCTCCACCCAAACCAAACCCCGATGCATCACAATAGACTATGAACTTAACATCCTCCTCTAGCAATGTCAAAATAGGAGTTGTAGTCAAACAATATTCGAGCTTTAGAAGCTTTCCTCACGCTCATCCATCTATAGGAATGGAGCATCTTTTGAGTGAGCCTAGCCTAGTCAGTGGGGTTGTTGTAGAAGAAAAGCCCAGGGAAAATTGCCTGTAATACCTAGCTAGGTTGTAACGTCCCCAAATTTGTTCCACCTAGTTTGCTATAAATGCCCAAGAGAAGCTAAGATAATGACTGAGAAAAATCAATGGGAGAAACCACGAAGGGTCATCTACATCACATAAATGGGACCTCCTAGTTGCCCATGTGACGTTAGAATTTTTTCTAAGTCTAAGGCCTATATACGAGTCCTTTTATAGAATGTACTTCAATCCATGTGCCATAAAACATGTTTCGTGGTTTGATGATTCAAAAATAACTTTTTTGGATCTTGAACCACAATTAACAAGATGGCCTATCATTCCTTTTATGGCCCATAAAAAAGGGTTCCACAGATCCTATATCTGATTTCCAGTAATCTAAATTTTGGGCACCCCTAATGATGAAGGAAACTTACACTATATTTTAAAGTATGACCTGTAGATGGGTTTTTGTGGTTCCCTTCGACAGTTTTAAAGAGGGGTATTCTCATACTTTCCTACTTTGTTTAATTAAAATCTATGAAATGTTGGACTTATTTTGGACCTCTTATCAGTAACCTAAGAGTATTACTCATTTCACACTTTGAAATCTTGAGAGTATCGAGGAGAGGAGAAACCTAGGGTTCCAAGTGCACGAATAACGATTGTTCGAGAGTCGATCGTTCTTTGAAGTTCCAGGTATGTAAGGCTTCTTAAAGCATTATACTAAGTTCTTCCATGCAATCTCTTCAAATGCATGAACAAATTAAAGTATAGAGATTGAGTAGCAAAATCCCATAATCTTATTCTTCAAGTTTCTTGTGCTTATTATTGATATTTCATGCATAATTATGAATGGATCAGTGAGTTGCATGTTGGTTATATTAACTTAGAGTATTAAATTAAGTTTGACATTATGAACCCTGAATTTGCATCATTCGATGTAATCTGTGTTGCATTGGCTGAATAGAGATCGTGATTGTGAATGTCTAAGCTAAGTAACTTGAGCATGAGTAGCATATTACATTGTCTTTGTGTGTGTGTGTATATATATAGTGGAAAATATATTGAGCCGAAAGGCAGTTATCATAGGTAGTCTGGATTTCTTAGAGATTCTATGTAGCCCTTATCAAGAACGATTGAAGCTTTGGAACCTAGGTTTACATGGTTGGGCATTTTAGAGAAAGGTGGGTACTGTAACACCCTGCGAAACTATCGAAATGCCCCTAGAACGTAATCATGCACATAATGCATCTTCCAAAGCTCCGATCAGAAATCCGAGACCAAATTTACGATCAGTGCAAAATATTGAATAGGAAAATGACCTCAACCCAATTTTAGAGCAACCAGGTTGAAAAAATAATTTTTGCTAATTAATTCAAAAACAGTGTCAGTTCGCACCACTGACGCGACATAGACATGGTGCAAAGTGACACTTATATTTATTTTTAAAATATTGATGTGATGTTCAAAATTCGTTAACTGATTTGGAGGTAAATATACTGGTCCGTGCCCCCGGTGCATCACGAACCAGTGCATTTTTTGTGATGTTTCTTCTTTTAATTTTGAGAAGGGTATTTTGGGTATTTGTAACCTACTTTTATGTCCCAAAACATGTTTTAAGCCTTTTATTCATACGAGAGGTTTCAAAAGCTCATTATATTCTAGTTCTAAGTGCGTAAGTTCTAAGAGAGGAAGAAGAAAAAGCTTGAGGGTTCCAAAGTCGAGTCTAATTCCTTAAAAGGCTAGGTAATTCTTCATTTCAGGTATCTAAAAGCTACCTAGAACATGAGATTGTTATCCCATGTACCCCATGATTGAATTACGTTTAATAGTTAAATGTGATAGGTTTTATCTGTGAGTTCTTGAATGTTATCTTGAAAACTATCTTTAATTATTATATATTTTCTTAAATTGATGATCATCATAACTTGAATTAGCTATTTATGTGAAATATGAAATGATTATGTGTATTCCCTAAATGGTTTCCTTAACTAAAGACTTCAAGAATGAACTTAGGGTTAATGTCTAGACCCTTGACCATTTGGGTGTGTTGTTTGCTATGGTGCGGGTCCAGAGATAAATGTATTGATGACTAAAGTTGATAATATTAGTATCCTTAGAGTCTAAAGGAGATTGATATTAATCTTGAAAGAATGGTACTACACCTTAAGTTGATTAAATGATGAGATGAGTCGAGGTTTCTTGCCTGAAGAGGCTAGGTGATGGTAACTCTTGATTGATTGATAGTTTATGAGCAAGTCTAGTCATGGGAGGAGTATCGAGCATCGAAGTGGGTAAGAGTGAGTTTCACTCACACTCAATAACTACGTGGCTAGCGTTGGTTAGGATTGGACAGTGAAAGCGGATGTTTCCTTTATCCCAAAAGAGGACTTGACAAACTTATGAATCCACCAATAGACTCATCTTTACCCCAACAAGGTACTGGATGGATGTGGCAATGACATCTCTTCATTGTATCATCACCGGCTTATAGGTGGTGGTTATCGGTTAGAGAAACTCCTAGATAGGTTCGGTGATAATAGTACTCTGATGTTGATGTGATAGTATGAGTCTTGCTTAGTGGTGATGTGATAGTGTCCTATTCCTTATCCTGAATAGGGATTGAGTAACTGATGAGCTGATGTTGAACTATATTGTTTTGTCTATACTGTTTACTTTAGCCCATTTTACATATAGTACATTCCACGTACTAACAACCCTTTGGTGCTGCATCATTTCATGATGCAGACTCAGTAGACATAGGACTTCAACATGAGAATCGTTGAGGTTCACAGACTTCCCACCAAAAACTTGGTGAGTCCATCCCTGCATTCGGAGGATGATTCTTTCTTTTATTCATTTGATTTATTTTTTTTTGAGTTGTGATAGCCATGTCCTATCATGGTACCTTCTCCGATCGTAGTTATAGAGGTTTCACAGACACAAATAGATGATAGTTGATGTTGGGATTCTTTTCCCCTTTCTCTACTTTTTTAAACTGCATCCTTTTGTTAATCTTATTCCATGTGATAGACAGAATTGATAAGTCTTTTATCCCACTGATAGCTTAGATTATTCTTTAATATCTTCCACTAATCAACTGACTGAACAAATGTGATGAAACTAGGTGATTCACTTAGGGGCTAGCAATAGTCTCTGAGTGCCATTTACACGTAGCGTACCCTTTCGGGGCATGATAAACTTGGTATTAGAGCACTGGTTTGAGTGTCCTAGGAAGCCTATGAAATTATGTCTGGTAGAGTCTTAGTTATGGGTGTGTGGTGCACCACATAAGAAGGAGGCTATAGGATATTAGGAAGTGTTACCCTTCTTTTATGATCTGAATTTATGTGATAGAGTTTAACTCTATGGAAATCCCATTCCAATTCATGCATGACATGTTTGCAGAATACGTCGCCAAAATGAACAGCTACTCAGAGAGATGCCTCAGCCCCAGTTTCTAATAATCTCTAACCAGAGGTCCCAGTTCAGACAGAGACAAGGACACAGGGATGGCCTGCCAGGACTAATGAGGTCCCATAAGCGTCCCCTGCACAATCCTAACCATCTCCCACGTTAAAGGAAAAGTTTAGGGGATCCATCAACATGCTAACTTAGTTGGTGGCCTCCTAGGGAAACAGTCAGGCTCAGGCTCCTAGCTCTAGCTCATAGGAGATCACAACTGCAACCTAACTCAGAGATTTCTTTGGGCTGGACCCGCCAGCGTCTATGGGGTCAAAGGTTGAGGAAGACCAATAGAACATTATTGATGAGATGTATAAGGTCTTGAAAGCTATGATTGCAAATGAGATTGAGGAAGTTGATCTTGCCTCCTACCAGCTGAAGGATGTTGCAAACATCTGCTACAACTAATGAGAAGATAGTAGAAGTGAAGATGCTGAGCCAGCAGCATAGGAGGAGTTTGAAGCTACTTTCCTTGACCATTTATTCCCTAAAGGGTTGAGGGAGGTGAAACTTGATGAGTTCATTAACTTGAAGCAAGGAGGGATGACCGTTAAGGAGTATAGCCTTAAATTTATTAAGTTGTCCAAATATGCGTCGGAGATGGTCCAAGACATGAGGGCAAGGATAAGGAAATTTGTGTTAATCTTGGGCAGACATATGCAAAATGAGTGCAAAGAAGCTTTGTTGATTCCATGCATCGACATCTCTAGGATTTTGGTGTATGCCCAACACACAGAGGAGGACAAGAAAAGAGATAGACAAGAGCAGATAAACTGGAAAGCAAAATCAGTCGGGTATGAGCCTGGCCAGTAGAGACAGAAAAAGGAAAACAAATCCTATTTTCATTAAAGATCATCTCATCATGCACCATTTGTAGCGATTGCATCCATCCAACCAAATAGGTATGATCAGAAGTCTTATAGTTACCAGAATCATATGGTACAGGGTGCTCAATCTCAAATTTGTGTGACCTAACGTGCGAAGGGAAAGCCACCTTATGATAAGTGTGGTAAGCTTCATCTAGGTGAGTGTCGTGTTGGTAAGGATGTTTGCTATTCATGTGAACAGATAGGTCACTTCCAGCTTGAGTGTTCGAAGAGGAGATGAGGTGAAGGGAGAAACAAATCATAGTCCTCCGCAGCACCCCCAACTGACAATCATGAGAGGTGTACTATACAAGTATAGGGGACTAGACAAACTGTATTTATGCTGTGGGTAACTGGCAAGACCAGGGGGCTGCACCAGATGTTATTATGGGTATGCTTTGAGTCTTTACTTTTGATTGTCATGCATTGCTTCACCGGGGTGTCACTTTCTCTTTTATGACTCCTTATGTGGCTAGTAAGTTCGGGATCTTTCCAGAATGTTTGCTTGGAACTTATGTTGTTTCCACTCCTACTGGTGAGACTATCTTAGCTAAGAGGGTTTATAGGAATTTGTCGTATCAATTTCTCATAGATATACCTTGGCTGACTTGGTAGAATTGGAGATAGTTGACTTTGATGTGATATTTAGCATAGATTGGCTTCACACCTATTATGCCTTTGTTGACTAGAGAACCCGAATTGTTAAGTTTCAATTCCCTAATAAACCTATCTTAGAATGGAAGAAGATCTTTGTTGTACCAAAAGGCAAGTTTATCTCTTATCTTAGAGCCAGAAAGTTGATCTCCAAGGGTTGTATTTATCACCTCGTGCGAGTTAAGTCCAATGATGTTGAGTTCCCTACTCTTGAGTTAGTCCTGATTGTGAATGAGTTCCCCAAAGTGTTTCTTAAGGATCTGCCTAGAGTCCTTCCTAACATAGAGATTGACTTTGGGATTGATGTTCTTCCCGAGACCCAGCCTATTTCAATTCTACCTTATAGAATGGCCCCCGTTGAATTGAAAAATTGAAAGAGCAATTGAAAGACTTGTTAGAGAAAGGTTTCATAAGGCCTAGTGTCTCTCCTTGGGGTGCTCCTACACTATTCGTGCGTAATAAAGATAGGTCTCTTAGAATGTACATAGAATACCAACAACTGAATAAGGTCACAATAAAGAATAAGTATCCTCTCCCCAGGATAGATGATCTATTTGATCAACTTTAGGGTGCCACTTGCTTATCCAAGATAGATCTCAGATCGGGTTACCATCATTTGAAGGTGAGGGAAATTTATATTCCAAAGACAACCTTTAGGACAAGGTATGGCCATTTTGAGTTCATGGTCATGGCCTTTGGGTTAACTAATGCACCAACAGCTTTTATGGATTTGATGAACAGAGTATTCAAACTGTACCTTAACATGTTATTGATGACATCCTAGTGTATTCTAAGGATGAAGAGGAGCATGTTAATCATCTTAGAGTGCTTTTGCAAACCCACAAATACCATGAGTTATACGCGAAGTTCTCGAGGTTTGAGTTTTGGCTCAAGTGTATGGCCTTCCTAGTGTTTGGGGGATGGTGTTCGAGTGGATTCCTATAAAATTGAAGCAGTTAAGAACTAGCCTAGACTAACCTCTCCGACGAAAATAAGAAGTTTCTTGGGATTGGCATGCTATTATCATAGATTCCTTGAGGGCTTCTCTTCTTTATCTGCACCATTGACCAAGCTAACTTAGAAAAAGATCAAATTTCAGTGGTTTGAGGAATATGAGAAGAGTTTCCAAGAGTTGAAGACTAGACTGACTACAACACTAGTTTTGACTTTTCCCAACGAGATGGGGGACTTTATAATATAATGTGTTGCATCCAGAGTTGGACTGGATTGTGTGCTAATGCAGAGAGGGAAGATGATAGCCTATGCTTATAGAAAACTTAAGATCCATAAGAAGAACTATCTAACTTATGATCTCAAGTTGGCAGCGGTGGTATTAGCACTTAAGATTGGTGTCACTATTTGTGTGGAGTTCATATGGAAGTGTTCACTGACCATAAGAGTTTGCAATCATATTCAGTCAGAAAGAGCTCAACCTATGGCAGAGGAGATGAATGGAGTTGCTCGAGGATTATGAAATACGCATTCTCTACAACCCAAGTAAGGCTAATATTGTTTTTGATGCTCTTAGTAGGTTGTCTATGGGTAGCACTGCCCATGTGGAGAAATGGAAAAAAGAATTGGCTAAGGAATTTTATAGATTGGCTCGACTGGGGGAGTGCAACTTGAGGAGAACAATGAAGGTGGGTTCAATATTCAGAATGGGTCTGTTTCACCTTTAGTGCCAGAAGTGAAGAAAAAGTAAGACCAAGACCCTATCTTGTTCTGATTGAAACAAGCGGTTCACAAGCAAAAGGTGATAGTTTTCTCCAAAGGGGTAGATAGGGTGTTGAGGTACCAAGGTAGATTATGTTGCCCTATGTTGACAGCGTCGAAGAAAGAATCATGGACGAAGCTCAAAGCTCCAGATATTCTATCCATACTAGTTCTACCAAGTTGTACCACGACTTGAGAGAAGTGTATTGGTGGAATGGAATGAAAAAGGACATTGTTCAATTTGTTTGTAAGTTCCCAAATTGTCAATAGGTCAAGGTTGAATATCAGAGACCATGTGGATTGGCTCTGAATTTCTAAATTCCTGAGTGGAAATGGGAGATGATCAACATGGATTTAATTACCGATTTATCAATATCACGAAAGCAGCATGACTCAATATGGATGACTGTGGATAGGATGACTAAATTAGCCCACTTCTTGGTAGTCAAAACCACTAATACGACTGAGGAACATGCCCAGTTATATATTTGTGAGATTATGAGGTTGCATGGGGTTCCCTTGTCCATCATCTTGGACAGAGGAGCCCAATTCACCTCCCAATTTTGGAGATCTTTTCAAAAGGGATTAGGTACGAAAGTGAATCTGAGCATAGCCTTCCACTCTCAGATAGATGGACAGATGGAGCTTACCATTCAGACTTTTGGAGGATATGTCCGAAGCATGTGTCCTTGACTTCAAGGGGAATTGGGAAGATCATTTTCCATTGATTGAATTCGCGTACAACAATAGTTATCATGCCAGCATTCAGATGTCCCCTTATGAAGCTTTGTATGGGCGGAGATATAGATTATCGATTGGCTGGTTCGAGGTTGGTGAAGCTGAATTGATTGTACCTGATCTTATCCACTAGTCCATGGAAAAGGTGAAGATCATTAGAGAAAGGTTGAAGATAGCACAGAGTCGGCAAAAGTCTTAGAGTCACGACCCAAGCCTAGGGCCTAGACATGACCAGCGAATGGGGAACTCCAAGGAACTCCAAACAAGCCTCATAGCATATCATTGCACATCCTTGGTCGCGAAATAAATAAGAATGACAATAAGAGATAAACATAAACAAGGGGGAAATTAGGACTAAGGATACACTTGCATATCATAAACATCAAGAGTCAATAGAGTCAAGCTCATAGCATAGATACATAACATGTCCAACAACGCCTCTACTGCATAGATAAGAGCGGGGGGGGAGGGGGAAGGGGGGGTTAAGACAAAGCAATCGGGCTCACCCTCATAATCAATATATAAGTCAAAAAGAGAAAGCCTTAATACATAGCAATAGAGCGTAAGTAATGTCCCCGAAATGAAGGACTCACCAACAAGCTTGATAGAAGTCATACTAGCCATATGGAGGAGGATAATCAATCGGTAAACTGGTTCCTACATGGTGATCTTATCTCTATATAGTGTTGTGGATGACCAAACCTAGCTCGGGGGTGGTAGGATCGGGTAACCTTGTGGGGGTTGGTACCCATTAACCTTGATGGGAGTTTTTTACTCTGTCAACCTTGATGGGGAGTTTGTACTCCGTTAACCTCGATGGGGGGTTTGTACTCTATCAACCTTATGAAAGGGTTAGTACCTCATGCGCCTAACCAAGGGAGTGGTAGGCCTTGGCTTGCACTATAATAGTCACTATTTACACTCGTATTATGTTTTATATGAGCACGGTTTTACTTCAAGCATCATTCATACATGTCATATTCTTAGTATGCTATCTACTGCTTATGATTATGCATTTTGCTTATGATTCCTATCTCTTGTTGCATTGCATCCTACATACTTAGTACATTCAAACGTGCTAACACATACTCTATGCCTACATGATATCACCATGTAGGAACCAGTGTACCGATTGATTATATATATACACACACAGACACACACACACTCCTTTTATCGTTATACATATACATTCCTTTTCATCATCATTCCATCATGATTTCATCATTATATAGTCATTAAACTCATAAGACAGACATTGGAGCTTCAGTTCCTCAAGAATCCATAACTGTATATTTTATCAAACACTTAGAGGGTGTATAATGCTAGTGTAAAATCATGCAATTTAATAGTGAAATAATGCTAGAAAAATCAGTGTAAAGAAATCAACAGATACGTGGTAGCACCCTCAAACAATATACATCAATACACTTCATCAATCCTTACCATAGACCTTAGATTCACAGCTCCAAACATAGTAAAACTGTCACAATTTCATAAACCCAAAATAGTTTGAAATGATTTTCATAATAGATAAGACCCATGGATAAATCAGCTTCAAATTTTGCAATTTTTGAGTAAAGAGAGCTTGGGTATCATGGGTGAAAGAAACCATGAAAGAAACCCACATACCTTAGCTTTGGATATGAACTTGATGAAGATTAGAGATGGAGACTTGAAGCTTGAGAGGAAATCCTTAGATCTGGAGAGGATTTTTAGACTTGAGTTTAGGAGATAAAATATTAGTTAAGTGCTTAAATGAGTATTGAAGAATGTTTAGAATGATATGAGGGTGAAAATGGCTATGTATAGGTATATTCATGTTTGGGGACACTTAGGCCCAAGATTTAAAAGCCTTGGACCGCAAGAAAAATAACTGGGCTGAATTTACACAAGTCCACATTTGGTCTGTAACGCAGACCTATAGTGGTGGATAAATTTACACTGGTTCATCATAGTTGCGCATCGCGGCACTTTCATGGATCAGTTTTTGAAATTGAAATTTTGGAAATTTGAAATTGCTATTTGTTTGCTCTAAAATCGGGGTTAGACCCTCTTCCCCCTAATTTTGACCCCCTGAAGAAGAATATGAAGTTGGAGTTTTGATATCATGCACAAATTTTGAGATATATGGAAATTATAATTATGGGCACTTTCAATGTACATTTCCAAGCACTTT
>JAOTQR010089324.1:0-33720 GCA_025774065.1 Solanum ossicruentum
CTTAATTGGGTCTCAAATGTGATGGACTTTGCTGCCAAATTTCCAGCTTTCTTCTTAGTTGGTTTTGGGTCCAAATGTCCAAGTGAATTGTAGTTGTACTTTGGATGTTTTAAAATTATCCTTGGACTGAAAATAAGGTCCATTTATGATACTAATACATGGGCCAAAGTTACACCCTTAACAATGTCTATCATAGAGGGCCTCAAAAGGAGTCATACCAATACTTGAATGATAACTATTGTTGTAAGAAAACTCAATGAGTGTAAGATGTTCATCCAAACTACCCTTAAACTCCAAAACACAAGCTCTAAGCATATCCTCAAGAGTTTGAATAGTTCTTTTGGCTTGGCAATCCATTTGATGGTGAAAGGTCGTACTATGCTTTACCTTGGTAGCAAGATCTCTTTGGAAGGACCTCCAAAAGTGAGAAGTGAATTTAGCACTACGATTCGAAATGATAGACAAAGGCACCCCATGCAATCTAACCAACTCATGAATGTACAATCTTCATAATCTTCGGCACCATATGTAGTCTTAACCGGTAGGAAATGAACCGACTTTGTCATTTTATCAACGACAACCCAAATAGAATAAAAAGAATTTCTATTCTTAGGCAACCCAACCACAAAATCTATGTTAATTTCCTCCCACTTTCAAGTATGAGCCTCTATACCTTAGGCTACGCCCACCATTATCAACATGCGCTAGGCTACCATTATCAACCTCTTCCAACCTAACCGCCAATCTTGCCAACCGATGAACTTCTCTAATCACCTATTTTCCACCATCATCAACATGCGCTAGGCTACCCATAGACACCCTACTTAGAGCAACGACCACAACATTAACCTTATCGGGGTGATAATGCACATCATATCATAATCTTTGAGGAGCTCTAACCACCTTCTTTGTCTCAAGTTGAGATCTTTTTGGTGAAAATATATTGGAGACTCTTATGATCGGTAAAAGCATCAACATGAATCTCATACAAGTACAGACACTAAATCTTCAAAGTAAATACCATGGCGGCCAATTCAAGATCATGGGTTGGGATAATTCTTTTCATGAACATTAAGTTGTCTAGAGGCACAAGCTATTAGCTTACCATTTTGCATCAAAACACAACCTAAACTAATTCTTAAGGCATCATAATAACAACTAACCCTTCCAACCCTTCCAGTAGAGACAAGATAGGAGTAGAGACAAGCTTATCTTTCAAAGTTTGGAAACTCTTTTCACACTCGTCGGTCCATACAAATTTTGCCTCCTTTTGGGTCAACTTAGTCATGGGAGAAGCAACAGAAGAGAAACGACTAACAAACCTCCAGTAGTAACCCGCTAACCCCAAGAAACTTCTAATATTCGATGGAGTCATAGGTCTAGGCCAATTTCTAATCACCTCCATCTTCTTAGGATCCACCTTAATACCATCACCTAATACCACATGACCTAAAAAAGCAACAACCAAAACTCACATTTTTCGTATTTAGTATACAACTTCACCTCCCTCAAGATTTGCAACACCACCCTCAAGTGATTCACATGCTCCTCCTCACAATTAGAATAGATCAAGATATCATAAATAAATACCACCACAAACAAATCAAGGTAGGATTTGAGGAACCTATTCAAAAGATGCATAAAGATAGCCGATACATTAATCAACCAGAAGGACATAACCAGAAACTCATAGTGCCCATACCTAGTCCGGAAGGCTGTCTTGAAAATGTCACATTCCCTTACTTTCACTTGGCGATACCTGGATCGAAGATCTATCTTAGAGAAGCGACTAACCACTTGAAGTTGGTCAAAAAGATCATCAATCCTTGGTAGAGGGTACTTATTCTTTAAGGTGACCCTATTAAGTTGCCAATAATCAATGCACATTCTAAGAGTACCATCCTTCTTTTTCACAAACAATACCAGTGCACCCAATGGTGATTCGCTAGGCCTAATAAAACCCTTCTCCAACAAATTCCTCAATTGCTCATTTAACTCCTTTAACTCCGCCGGGGCCATGCAGTAAGGCGGAATAGAAATGGGCTGAGTATCGGGAAAGAGGTTCATGCCAAAATCTATTTCCCTTTCGGGAGGAGTACTGGGAAGCTCACTAGGGAAGACATCAAGGAATTTATTAACCACTGGAATCGACTCTATTGGAAGGACCTTGGACTCAACATCCCTAACCCTCACAAGATGATAGAGACACCCCTTAGAAATCAACTTTTGAGCTTTAATGAAAGAAATGAATCTACCTTTGACCACCACATCATGACCCTTCTACTTAAGGACGAGTTCATTAGAGAATTGGAATTTGACCCTATGGGTTCCACAATCAATAGAGATATAATATGCATGCAACTAATTCATACCAAGAATGACATCAATATCCACCATATCTAACTCAACAAAATCACAAGGCAACTTTTATTCAAAATGAAAAATGGGACAATTTCTATAGACCCTTCTAGCAACAATAGACATAGCAACAGGAGTAGACACCTTATATAGCTTACACAACAATTCGGGTTTAACATGAAACTTTTTGGAAACAAAAGGAGTAAAAAAAATAAAGAGTGGCACCTGGGTCTATCAATGCATAAACATCAAAATCAAAGACTTTTAACATACCGTGGCGACATCAGGTACCTCATTTACCCTTTGTCTCCCTTGAAGAACATAGAATCAATTGTGCCTTGGGGCACTAGCTTGTTGACATCCTTTTCTCCTAAGACCTATATTTATACCTTGTCCTTAGAGATTACCATCTCTACCCTTGCTCTGATTATGAGGACAATCCATCAGCTTATGACCCACTTCACCACACCGATAACAAGCATTAGTATCCTTCAAACATAGGTCATTATGATTTCTACCACATCTTAGGCACATATGATTCGGTACCACACCACCACCACCTTAGACACTTGGGTTGTTATTAGAAAACCTTCTATTAGGAGCATTCGAAGACCCTTCGTCATGATGAAACTAGCCACCCTTGTCACTTTTGAATCTACCTTCAAAACGGACCCTCTTAGCCTCACCTATTCTCCTCATTCTCAATATTCCCCTTCCAATTGTTTAGCATAAGTCATGAGGCGGAACCTATCAACATGGTGGCACGATATTATTCATTTACCAAGTTGGAAACAACCATCACAAACTTGTTCATCCTAGACCTTGGCTCGGCCACAAACTGTGGAGCATATTTACAGAGTTAGTTGAACTTGTGGGAATATTCCCTCACACTCATCGACCCTTGCTTTAAATTCATGAATTCCATCATTTTGGCCTCCCTTATCTCAAGAGGGAAGAACCGGTTGAAAAATGCCACCATAACTCCTCCAAAGGATCACATTGTTGTTCCCCTTCTCCACTATCCATTGAGTAAAGCATATTTGGACCACCTAATTGAGTTGGTAGGCCACCAACTCCGCTTTCTCTTCCGAGTTAACCCACATAATAAACAACACTTTGTATACCTCTTGAGGATCCTAATCCACTTTAGACCCATGGAACTCCGACGGGTTCATCCGAGTAAAATCCCTTACCCTTCAGGCTGGAGTAGGAGCATGAGGGGCTTGAACCCTGTCATGATCGAAGCCTAGGGCCTAGATGTTATCGGCGAATAGGGAAACCGAAGGAACACCAAATAAGCCTCATAGCATATCATGACACATCCTTGGTTGTGGAAACCATTAACTTGACAAGAAAAGATAAGCATAAACACGGGGAAATTGGGACTTGGGAAAAGTCTTTTTTATCATAAGCAACAAGATTCAGTAGAGTCAAGGCTCATAATATAGATACACCATATGTCCAACAACATCTATACTATATAAAGATAATAGCAGGGGCCAAGACAATGTAATCGGGCGCACCCTCATAGTCTAAACATAATCAAAAGAGAGAAAGTCTTAATACAAGAGATCATAAGTAACGTCCCCGAAATGGAGGACTCAGCAGAGTCATACTAACCACGTGGAGGAGGATGCTCAAGTGGGGCTCCGATTCCTACATGGTGACATCATGTAGGCATAGAATATGCATTAGTATGTTTGAATGTACTAAGTATGTGGGATGCAATGCTAGCACGAGATAGGAAACACAATCAAAATGCATAATCATAAGCAAAGGATAGATATAATGTCAATATGACGTGTATGCTTAATGTTTAAGGTAAAACATGTTAGTAAATCATGGTCAAGGAATATATAGTCAATATGGGAAACATATCCAAACCCCTTTGTACCAACCTTCATGAAATGGACCAAATGGCCCCCACTCACCTTATGGTATATCCTTTTTGGAGAGTGTTATCAATACCCCTATCATATAACATAGTCGTAGATAGTACAAGGTATCCCCTACTTTATGATATCATCTTTTGGGTAGGAAATGTGATTTGTTCTATCTTACGGCATGACCTTTTCAATAGAATGTCCACACTTTACGGTATCATTTTTTCGATGGAAACCTTTAGTCTTTCTACCTTATGGCATGGACTTTTCGGTGGGATGTCCATACCTTATGATATAATCTTTTTAGTAGGCACAATTAGCTATTCTACCTTATGGCATGACCTTTTCGGTAGGGTGTCCATACCTTACGATATGATCTTTTCAGTATGAATCATTAACCACTCTATGTTATGGCATGGCCTTTACGGTAAGAATCATTAACCACTCTACCTTACAGCCTGGCCTTTTTGGTAGGAATCATAGAACTAGCTCATCAAACCATTACGTTTCAACACTTGGCGGATGTATAGTGCTAGTATAAAACCATGAAATACATAGATGAAATCATGCAGGAAAATCCATTATAAAACCATGAATCAACACCTTGTAGCTCTCACAAGCAATATACATTAAAACCTCTCATCAAGTTACAATAGATCCAAGATTTATAACTCAAAATATAGCAAAATAGTCACAACTTTACATAGCTTTAACATAGTGTGCAGTGAATTTCATAATAAGCAAAATCCATTTGTAAATTAACTTTAAATCATGCAATTTAAGTAGAAAAGAGGATTGGGTACCATGGTAAAAGGACCCAATGGCTGAAACCCACATACCTTTGCTTTGAGGAAACTCTTGATGAAGATTGAAAATGGAGGCTTGAAGCTTGAAGGAAATCCTTGGATCTAGATGAGGGTTTTGGGACATCAATCTTGAGAGAAATATTAGTCTAAGTGTCTGAGTGAGTGTTGGGGAATGTTTAGGATGATGTGAGAGTGAAATAAGGCTAAGTATAGGTATTTTCAAGTGTGGGAACCCCAAGATTTGAAAATCTTGGACTGAAATGGAAAAAAAGGACCAAAATAACACCGCGATGCGGATTACCCATTGGAATTTGCATTTTTGCACAAATGAGTTCTGTGAAAAATGGGCATAAATTCCTAATCCGAACTCGGAATGGGGTGAAACCAAATGTGTTGAAAAGATAATTCAAAGAGATTTAATTTGGTAGATTGTAGGCTACAAATTCTTTGTGTCATAAGAGGTATTCCCCTTTAAAGGTGACCATTCTAAATCACATTTTTGCGATTTTTGAATTTTGATGCGGTTGCTCTAAAATTGGGATTAGACCATTCTCACCCTAACTTTTCTCCTCAGAACAAGAATATGAAGTTGGATTTTCAAAATAATGAACAAATTTTTAGTTATATGGAATCTACAATTTAGGGCATTTCCGAGGCATATTTTTGGCACTTTTTGGGTCGTTTCAAGCCCTTTGGTTAATTTGATTAGTTATGGCATAGGCTAGCATAGTAATAGCATTCCAGAACTCGACATGAGTCGGTTTTTTTGGGTGAATAAGCTTTTCTTCATTTTGGAATAGGCATGATCTAGCATAGTAAAGAACAATTGTTAGGGGAAAAACCTTGCCTTAACTTCTATAGCATGACATAGACTATGAAGAAGGGAAAAATTTCCTAAAATGCCTTGTAGCCTCTTACTTATAGTTGTGGTGCACTTCGCAGCCATGAAAAAGACTCTAATCGATGTGGTATGTTGGATAGGAAGGACCATTAACAACCTAGTACTCTGATACCAAGTTTGTCATGACCCAAGACTAGGGCCAAGACGTGACACGGGGAATGGGAGCTAAAAGGGAGCCCAAACAAGCCTCTTAGCAAATCATTTACATATCCTTGGTTGCGGAAGCAATAAAACAACAACAAGAGAGTACAAATAAGAATAAAGGGACTAAGGGAAGTCTTTAATAGCATAAATAATGGAAGAGTCAAAGCTCTAGCATAATTACATCACTTGTCCAACAACACCTCTAAAAAAGATAGGGTGTGGGCCAAGATACTTTCTAGGCTCACCCTCATAGTATGAAGAGTTCAATAAAAAGAAATAACATAAGCATGAATAGTGTAGCAAGTGTTCTCGAACTTGATGACTCACCAAAGCTTATCTTCAAGATATTCAAAAACTAACCAAGTGGAGGATGATCACGAGGAGCTCCGATTACTACATGGTAACATCATGTAGGAATAGAGTATGTGTTAGTACGTTGAATTTACTAAGTATGTAGGATGCAATGCAACAAGAGATAGGCAACTAAGGCAAAATGCATAAACACAGGCAATGGATAATATAATAAAAATATGGCAAGCATGATCAATGTTTGAAGTAAAACATGCTTGTATAGAACATATTACATGTGTAGTAAAAGACTATCATCATAGACCAAGCAAACTAATACTTGAAATCTAAGGCATATCACCCCCTTGGAAGGTGATTGAGGAGTATACCCCTCAATTGGTAAATGAGCATATCACCCTTCATCATAGTGGTTAAGGTATATACCCCTTAACATGGTAGATGGGCATGTCACACCCTATCAAAATGGCCAAGATATACCTCTCAACATGGTAGATAGACATAGCACTCCCCATCAAAATGGTCAAAGTATATACCCCTCAACATGGTAGATGGGCATAGCACCCCCATCAAAGTAGGCATATCACCCCCTCAACAAGGTGTGGTCAACTTGTAAAATTATAGATACTTTTCATAAGTTTATCACATACATACATTACTTTCATCATTATAAAGTCACTTGACTCATAGGCCATGCATAGATCATCAATAGATCAAGAACCCTTAATCAGACATTTTATCAAACACTTGGCGGGTGTGTAATACTAGTTCAAAATCATGCACTTCAAGAGTGACATCATATGAGAAAACTTAGTGTAAATCATCCCACTGACACTTGGTAACACCCTCATGCAAGATACATTGAAACCCCTCATCAAATCTCATAATAGATCATATATTCATAGCTCAAAACATGCTTAAACTGTCCACATTTCATGAAACCCCAACATAGTTTATAATTAAGTTCATAGTAAGAGATACCCATAGATAATTCAAGTTTAAAACATGCAATTTACATAAAAAGAAAGGTTGGGCACCATGGGTGAAAGGACCCAATGGTTGAAACCCACATACCTCAAATTTGGGGATTTCCTTAATGAAACTTTTAATGAGAACTTGAAGCTTGAATGGATTTCTTGAGATATAGAAATGAGTTTGGGACACTTGAATTTGGGTGAAATATTTGACTAAGTTTTAGAGAGAGTTTTGGAGAATGACTTGAATGATATGAGGTTGAAAAATGACTAAGTATAGGTGTTTTTACGTATAGGAAAGCTTAGGCCCAAGTACCCAAGGCCTTCGTCTAAAACAGAAAAAACTAGCAACAAAATACACAGGTCTGTGCCCTGGCTGCGTCGCGCCAGGGGCACTGAACCTTACTCTTTTTCGTCAACTTTGAAAAATGAATTTCCGCTATGGTTGCTCTAAAATTGGGGTTATGTCCATTTCACACTCAATTTCGCCCCCTGATCACGAATATGAAGTTAGAGTTTTGATATTACGCATATATTTTGAGATATATACAAATTATAATTATGGACATTTTTTAGACACATTTTCGGGCACTTTTTTAGGCGTTTCATAGAGGGAGCTTAAGGATCCTCTAGGAAGTTTTAGCTTCAATGGAGGAGCCTTGAACCTTAGGAAACTTAAGGAACTTCATGGGAAATCTTAGAGAGATTTTGTGAAAATCTGACAGTGTTTTGAGAGAGATTTCGGGCTAAAATTAGGAGCGTTTTCAAGTATTTATGTATATAAAGGTGTTGGGTAAAGTCCCAATTGATTTTACTGACTTAAGAAAAAGATCAGAAAATTTTACACATGGAAGAACCATGTTCACATTGTTCCCTCTACGGTCATTTTTGTGCGAAGTTTAATTTCCACTATTTTGGGATAGGAATAAGTTTAGACCACTTTTGTTCTATCGGGGAACAAGTGGGCGACGTAGATTGGTCGCACATCCTTTTGGCTAAGGAAAAAATCATTCAAAAAATTATCCCTTTTCCTACATAATTTTGCCTTTTGAAAAAGAATATGAAGTTGGTTTTTCCAAATAAAACACAAACTTTTTAGATATTCAAGAATTATACCATAAGGGAATTTTTCAAATTGTGTGGGAGGTGTTATAATACTGTCCTTCTAGGTTTAGGAAACTCTTTTCCTTATAGGTTTAGGATTTGGGATCTGCATAAGGGATATTATTAGGCATTAGACACAAAGAATCTACAATATAGTTCTATGGTTATGAGTTCATTATAAACTTCTTCTTTTTCTTTCATAGTGGAAAATTTTCTCTACTTTTGCTTATAGGATTAGCCCTAGTCCAACTTCGTTAAATTCTTGTGCTAATTTTCTTCTTGTCACGACCTGGACCTAGGGCCTAGACGTGACATGATGAATAAGGAACCCGAACGAACCCCAAACTAGCCTCTTAGCATATCATTACACATCCTTGGTCGCAGAAGCAAGTAAACTACAACAATAAAACATAAAATAAGGATAAAGGGGCTAAGGGAGTCTTTCATAGATTTAAAACATACAAGGGTCGAGCGAGTTAAAGCTCAGACCATCGTTACATAACTTGTCCAACAACACCTATAGACTTAGAGTTTAGCGGGGGTCAAGACAACTTTCTGGGCTCACCCTAATAGTCAAAAGCACACATCAAAGGAAAGAAAGTCTTTTCATAACATAAGATCAAAGACATAATCCCAAAGTTAAGGACTCACCAAACTTTTCTTTGAAGATATTACTAGCTACTTGGAGGAGGATGATCAAGTGTAGCTTTAGTTCCAATATGGCAACATCATGCAGGCATAGAGTATGCATTAGTATGTTTGAATGTACTAAGTATGTAGGATGCAATGCAACAAGAGATAGACAACATAATCGAGATGCATAATTAGGTAATGGATGAGCATAGCAATAACATATATGAATGATGCTTGAAATAAACATGCTTATATAGAACATATTACATGTGAAGTAAGAGACAATCATTGTAGAATCCAAGGCCTAACACCCCCTTGGAAAGGCGATTGAGGAATCAACCCCTGAATTGGTTGATGGTTGTCACACCCCCCTCCCTCCCATTTATGGTTATTGAGGTATCAACCCCTTAATTGGTTGATGATTTTCATACCTTCCCATCCATGGTGATTGAGCTATCAACCCTCAATTGGTTGATGGTTGCCACACCTTATCATACATGGAGATTGAGGTATCAACCGCTCAATTGGTTGATGGTTTTCACACCCTACCATCCATGGTGATTGAGGTATAACACCCACTCAACAAGGTGTGGTCAATTTGTGACACTATAGGTACTTCTCATGAAGTCAACACATAAATGCATTACTTTCATCATCATAAGTCACTTGACACATAGGCCATGCAATAGATCATTAATAACTCAAGAACCCTTAACCGGATATTTTATCAAGCACTTGGTGGGTGTGTAATGTTAGTTCAAAATCATGCAATTCAAGAGTGAAATCATGTGAGAAAACTTAATGTACATCAACCCACTAATACTTGATAACACCATCATGCAATATACATTGAAACCATTCATCAAATCTCTCAATAGACTATAGATTCATAGCTCAAAACTTGATTAAACAATCACATTTTATGAAACCCCATCATAGTATATATTCAAATTTCATAATAGAAGATACCAATAAATAGTAAACTTGAAAACATGTAATTAAAATGAAAAAGAAGTTGGGTACCATGGGTGAAAGGAACCAATGGTTGAAACCACATACCTTAGACCTTGTATTTCTTGAAATTGGGTTGAGAAAGACTTGAAGCTTGGAATGGGCACTTGAAATCCAAAACTTGTCCTAGAGTTTCCTTGAATTTGTATTGGGGTTTTGGTAGAGGCTTTTGAGAGAATTTGAGAGTTAGTTCAAATGGAGAGGAGTGAATTTGATAGTTAGGAATGGGGTTTATGTCTTTATGAAGGGTTAAGATAGTAATGAAAGCCCCAAAAAGTCATTAGAATAAATTAAATTTATGAAAATGCCATTAATGAAATGGAGAGAAAATTGATAAAGTGTCACATCACTTGAGGTTACACGGGTTGTGTGAAGTCACATGGTCCGTTTACTGGTCCATCAAACCATACTTAGAAAATTTAATGAAAGTTGTGAGACGGTAATTTTACACTTAGAAAAAATTTCATTCCGGAAGCCTCACAGCTCGTGCCACACTACATGGTTCATATGGCCTATCATGGCACATGCTTTGGCCATAAAGTGACCATTTTAGGCCCCAAGCTCGTCACACGACTCATAAGATGCCATACGGCTCATGTGGCATCACTGCACTGGAGGGTTCTACAGAAACGAGCATAATTCCTTCATCCAAACTCAAAATGAGGTGAAATCAAGTGTATTAGAAAGCTGACTAAAAGAGCTTTCATTTGGTATGTCATGGGTTGTCCAGTTCTTTGGGCCTAAAAGTTATGCTCGTTCAATGTTGACCCTTTCACAGACCAACACCCCAAACTCAATTTATAGGGAAGTCTTGAACTCGTCTAAGTGCTAGAAGTCTCCCACGCCCCTAATACACTCCCCACCTGAACAAATGGGGCTTGAAACATGGGTATATAAGAGCATGGAATTATGGGGTGTAACAATACGTTCCCCTTGGGAATATGCATAAGAGAAGTAATCTTGAATATTTCGGCCCAACATGGATGCAAGAAATGCAATTAAACGTTATTTTCAAAAGATTTCAACATGAACATCGAAATCACCATAAGCTTGTCAACATAAAAATGAATGCATGCAAATGAAATATGGTCTAAAACTTAAAACTTGAAATCACATAGGAGACTTAAATTAGTACCTTAGGCTTGAGTAGAATGGAAGCGATAGAGATATTGCTTTTTCATGTCCACTTCTGCTTCCCATGTAGCATTCTCAACCTGTTGGTTATTATGGAAACTGGATACAAACTTAGCAATGTCCCTCTTCATAACATCCCACTAAAACACTTCCCTTAAATCTCTATACATCTTTGTATAATAGGGATGAATAGAATAGGAAGAATTATGAGCCTCATCTAAAATCAACTTCCTCAAGTCATCAACATTAGACACACACAATCTACCTTGGTACCTAAGAGCACCATCTCCCTATTGGGAGAAAACCTCCACCTTACCATGTATTATCAAGGACTTCAACTCTAACAAGGAAGGATCAAGATCTTGCTTTGCCCTTACCTCCTCAACCAATGAAGATTTAGAATCATCAACCACCACTACACCACCATTGTCAACCTCTTCCAATATAAACCCTAATCTAGCAAACTGATGGACCTCTCTAGCCACCTCCTTGTCACCATCACCAACATGAGCTAGGCTGCCCATAGAGGCCTTACTCAAAGCATCGGCCACAACATTAGCCTTACCGGGATGATAATGCACACTCATATTATAATCCTTAAAAAACTCTGACCACCTTCTTTGTCTCAAGTTAAGATCTCTTTAAGTGAACATATTGGTAACTCTTATGATCGGTGAACACATCAACATGCACCCCATAAAAATCGTGATACCGAATGGTCAAGGCAATACCATGTGGGAAAATTTAAGATCATGGTTAGGATAATTCTTTTCATGCACCTTAAGTCTTCTAGAAGAGTAGGCTATCACCTTACCATTTTGCATAAAAACACAACCAAAACCAATTCTTGAGGCATAACAATACACAATAAACCCTTCCAACCCTGCTTGTACAGACATGATAGGACCAGAGACAAGCTTATCTCTCAAAGTTTAGAAACACTTTTCACATTCATCATTCCACACAAAGTGTTTGCCTTCTTTAGGGCCAACTTAGTCATGGGAGAAGCAATAAAAGAGAAACTGCTAAAAAACCTTTGGTAGTAACCCACCAAACCTAAGAAACTTCTAACGTCCATTGGAGTCGAAGGCCTAGGCCAATTTCTAATCACTTCTGTCTTTTTAGGATCCACCTTAATACTATCACCCGACACCACATGACCTAAAAAGGCAACATCTTCAACTAAAACTCTCATTTTTAATATTTATCATACAACCTCTCTCCCTCATGATTTGCAACACCACCCTCAAGTGACCCACATGTTGCTGCTCACTACGGGACTAGATCAAGATATCGCCATTGAAAATCACCACAAACAAATCAAGGTAAGATCTATGAAGATAGTTGGTGTATTAGTCAAACTGAAGGACATAACCATAAACTCTAGTTCCCATACCTAGTTTTGAAGGCGGTCTTCGGAATGTCACACTCCCTCACTTTCACTTAGTGATACCCAGACCGAAGATCAATCTTAGAGGAGTGACTAGCCCCTTGAAGATGGTCAAAAGGTCATTAATCCTTGGTAGATGGTACTTATTCTTTATGGTTACCCCATTAAGTTGTCGATAATCAATGCACATTCTAAGGGATCCATCCTTCTTCTTCATAAATGACATTGGGAAGCTCATCGAGTAAAAACATCAAGGAATTCACTTACCACCGGGACTGGCTCTATAGGAAGGACTTTGGACTCCACATCCCTAACCCTCACAAGATGATATAGACACACCTTAGAGATCAACCTTTAGGCTTTAAAGCATGAAATGAATCTATCCTTGACCACCACATCATGACTCTCCCACTCAAGGACAGGTTTATTAGGGAATTAAAATTTGACCCCACCGGTTCTACCATCAATAGATGCATAATATGCACGTAACCAACCCATCCCAAGAATGATATCAAAATCCACCATATCAAACTCAACAAAATCATAAGACAATATTTTATGCAAAATGAAAACAGAACAATTTCTAAAGACCCTTCTAGCAACAATGAATGCACCAATGGGAGTAGACACCTCATATGGATCACACAACATTTTGGGTTTAACATGAAACATTTTGGCAAAAAAAGGAGTAACAAAGGAAAGAGTGGCATCCTGGTTTATCAATGCATACATTTCAAAATCAAAGAATTTTAACATAACGGTGACAAGATCAGGCACATTATCCACATCTTATCTTCCTTGAAGAGCATGAGGAGAAGAACTAATTTTGTGACCCAATTCACCATAACCAAAGCAAGCATTAGATTTCTTCAAACATAGGCCACCATGGCCTTTACCACACTTATGACACGTTGGAGAATCTTGAGAACAACACCCTCGCCATTCCCTTAAATATATGAACAACTAGGAATCTTGGGGCCCATCTTGCCACACCTAAAGCAATCACCTGTGTTTCTCATACATGTGCCATTATGGTTTCTCCAACATTTTGGGCATCTAGGATGATTCATCCCACCATTGCCACAGGGCCTAGTGTATGAAAGCATACCTTCAACTTTAACTTTCCTCCTTTCTCCCTTTGAGGCCATCGAGCAATCTCTCATCTTATGACCATCACCACCACAGTTAAAGAAATCCACAATTCCTACCAAACACTTCCCTTGATGTTTCTTGCTACACTCTTGAGAAGTGGCAAAAGGGATCTACTCATTTCCGTATCTAGGCACCAGTAGTCTAGTCAAAAGTGAGGCACCACCGACTCCGGCCTTCGTAACCTCACTCTCCCTCCTCTAATCCCTTGAAGTCTTAGGAACACCCACTTGTTCATTGAGTTGAAGGGTCACCACCTTGGCCAATAGCCATAAAGCATTACGAACCTCCACATTTAACATGCCATCGTTGGGGAGTTGACCCTCGAGTGAGGGATATCACCACCTTGTTTGACAACCAGAATAGCTTGAGACATGTTCTGTAACACAATGACTAAAATAATAAATAAGCCTTAGAGAACTTAACTCTATGGCACTAAATAGATCAAGAAGGAGGGAAACATTTCCTAAACCACCTCATAGCGTCTTACTCAAAGTTATGGTACACTACACAGCCATGAACAAGACTCTAATTGATGTAGTGTATTGGATGCCAAGGATTATTGATAACCTAGTGCTCTGATACCAAGTTTGTCATAACCCGGACCTAGGGCCTAGATATGACATAGTGAATGGGAAACCTGAAAGGACCCCAACTGGCCTGTTAGCATATTATTATACATCCTTAGTCACAGAAGAAATTAAACAACAACAGCAGAATATAAAATAAGGATAAAGGGGCTAAGAGAGTCTTTCATAGCTTAAAAACAAACAAAAGTCGAGCTATTCAAAGCTTAGAGCATCATTACATAACTTGTCCAAAAACACCTCTAAACTTAGAGTTTAGTAGGGGACAAGACAACTTTCCGCGCTTACTCTCATAGTCAAAAGAATATATCAATGGAAAGAAAGTCTTTTCATAGCATAAGATCAAAGACATCATCCCCAAAGTTGAGGACTCACCAAACTTTTCTTTGAAGATATTACTAGCCATATGGAGGAGGAGGAGGATCAAGTGAAGCTCTGGTTCCTACATGGTAACATCATGTAGGCATAGAGTATGCGTTAGTATGTTTGAATATACTAAGTGTGTAGGATGCAATGCAACATGAGATAGGCAACATAATCGAGATGCATAATTAGTTAATGGATGAGCATATAGCAATAAGACATGCGTGAATGATGCTTGAAGTAAACATACTTATATAGAACATGTTACATGTGTAGTAAGAGACCATCATTATAGAATCCAAGGCCTTCCACCACCTTGGAAAAGGCCATTAAGGAATCAACCCCTCAATTTGTTGATAGTTGTTATACCTACAATCCATGGTGATTGAGGTATCAATCCCTCAATTTATTGATGGTTGTCACACCCTCCCATCCATGGTGATTGAGGTATCGACCCTTAATTTGTTGATGGTATCACACCCTACCATCCATGGTGATTGAGGTATCAACCCCTCGATTGGTTGATGGTTGCCACACCTTATCATACATGGAGATTGAGGTATCAACCCCTCAATTAGTTGATGGTTTTCACACCTTACCATCTGTGGTGATTGAGGTATATCACCCACTCAACAAGGTGTGGTCAACTTGTGACACTATAGGTACTTTTCATGAAGTCAACATATAAATACATTACTTTCATTATCATAAGTCACTTGACGCATAGGCCATGCAATAGATCATTAATAACTCAAGAACCCTAAACTGGACATTTTATCAAGTACTTGGTGGGTGTATAATGTTAGGTCAAAATCATGCAATTCAAGAGTGAAATCAAGTGAGAAAACTTAATGTGAATCAACCCACCAACAGTTGATAAAACCATCATGCAGTATATATTGAAACCCTTTATCAAATCTCTTAATCGATCATAGATTCATAGCTCAAAACTTGCTTAAAGAATCACATTTTATGAAGCCACAACATAGTATATATTCAAATTTCACAATAGCAGATACCCATAAATAATCAACTTGGAAACATCCAATTTCTATGAAAAATAAGGTTGGACACCATGGGTGAAAGGACCCAATGGTTAAAGCCCACGTAACCTAGACCTTGTATTTCTTGAAATTGGGTTGAGAAAGACTTAAAACTTAGAATGGGCTCTGGAAATCCAAAACATGTTCTAGAGTTTCCTTGAATTTGTATTGGGATTTTGGTGGAGGCTCTCGAGAGAATTTAAGAGTATATTCAAATGGAGAGAAGTGAATTTGATAGTTAGGAATGGGGTTTAGGTCTTAAGGAGGGGTTAAGATAGCATTGGAAGCCCCAAAAAGTTATTAGAATAAATCAAATTTATGAAAATGCCATTAATGAAATGGAGAGAAAAATTGATAATTTGCCACCCCACTTGAGGTTACACGGGTCGTGTAAAGTCACACGGTCCATTTACTGGTCCATCAAACCATACTTAGAAAATTTTGTGAAAGTTTCGAGATGGTAATTTTACACTTAGAAAACTTTTCACTCCGGAAGCCTCACGGAGGGTCTCACAGCCTGTGCTATGCCACACGGTTCGTGTGGCATATCGAGGCACATGGCTTTTCTATAAAGATGACATTTTAGGCCCCAGGACAGTCATATGGCTCGTGAAATGCCACAAAGTACATGTGGCTACCTGTGTGGCATCACTACACTGGAGGGTTCTATGGAAATGGGCATAACTCCTTCATCTGAACTCAGAATTAGGTGAATCCAGTGCTTTGGAAAGGTAACTCGGAGAGCTTTCATTTGGTTCATTGTGGTTCATCCAGTTCTTTGGGTGCTAAAATTTATGCTCATTCAAAGTTGACTCTTGCATAAAACAATACCTACAACTCAATTTATAGGGAAGTCTAGAACTCGTCTAAGTACAGAAGTCTGCCACAACCCTAGTACACTCCACACCTAAACAAATGAGGCTTTAAACATGGGTACATAAGAGCATGGAGTTATGGGGTGTAACACTTCTCTAGGTTTTATTTGTGATTGTATGTGTCACACCCCAGGAGGATACCCTTGGCATGGTCGACACTCAAATACTATTGCAGGTCATCAATATAACCAGTTGGTCTCATTACATTCATTCATTCACAACCTACCAAGTTTTTAGAAAACTAAAAGGATAACAAGGTGGATAGTCTTAGTTGTAAGCAGTCAAATCAAATTAATAGGACTAGTATGAAAGAAACTACCCTGAAACAACATCAAATCACGACTCAACAACCTAGACTACGAAGCCTCTATCAACTGTTTAAAGTTGCCAATTATAGGTCCATGGCTACCTCAAATCAAAATAAGCAGTCTAAAGTCTAATGTTAAAAGCTAGATGAAATAAATAATATGCATCCTCCGAAATTGGGGAGGATGCATCAATCAGCTAAAAAGTGGAGAAGATCTTCAACTAAGTGCATGTTGATGACCTCTAGTATATATCTCTGCATCATTAAAAACTGAAGGCTCAAATGGACATCATTATGTAGAATTTACAAGTATATAAAATGGCATCATAAGAGATAAAGGTCGAATAACATCAACTCAGATAACTTAAATCAAGAGGTAAAGAACTCAATTAGGTTATTCAAAGTCTAAAGTAGTCAAAATATAGTTTTGATAATGACCATTCATATGTGATCCAATCCAATAAAAGTAATATTGAGGCCTATTTAGGTTTTTCTCCAGTCTAACAACGACCAATTTAGAGCCAGTGATTGAAAGAACACGTAAGTTAGACCCCAAAAGTTCTTAATTGGTTCAATATAATAAAGTTTGGGACCAAACGTAAATTTCCTCTAAGTTTGGTCCTTAAGAGTAAATTGTTGCGGGGTCATGTGGTTGGCAAAGTATAATTGGTCCAAGTAGAGGATTTGGGGTCTATATATATGGGGTTATCTTGTACAAGACCAAAAACAATTCTACACTTAGAAACATTTTGAGAGGAAAACCAAAAAAAAAAACTGAGCAGTTTAGTTTCGGGTTATTGTAGCAATAAAAAAATTTGCATTTTTTCTCGTTTTCGATTATTTAACACTTCAAGTTTGGTATATTGAATCCCCTAAGTAGCGTGGAGGCGTTGGTTGGTCGAGAAAACACTTGGTTTAGTGGTTACGGAGAAATCGAGTCTTGTAAGGAATTGAATGGTATGTTAATTTTTAGCGTTTTTATGTTAATTAAAAGTTGTGAATATGTTAGAAATGTGTTAGAAGAAGGAAAAACATGAAAATAAGATTGATTGATACTGGAATCATGAATTTCGAGTTTGGGGTTAATTTGGTTTGCATATGGTTAAATATTGAATTTTTGTCAGGTATTTATGTTTACTTGTCATGAAAATAGTATTTGTGGGATGAAAGAAGTGTTAGAAAATTATTTAAATATTTACATGAAAGTTAGCTTGAATTGGAACCTCGTTGATGGTGTAACGTTATGTTTCTAACGTTGGGAGTTTGCGTTGGGCGTTGGAGTGGTGCACTATAGTTTTTGGAGTATATTGGAAGGATTGAATGTGGTAAATATGCATTGATTTGTAGGCTGCCCTATTTTTGTCAATTATGTCGTAATGGCGTTTTGTGATATTTTTGATGTTTATGGCATTGGAGATGTTTTATCAAGGTTGTAGGTTGTTGTTGTTGTGTTGATTGATTATTTGAGTCGAGTTGAATTCTTGGGGCTGCGTATATTAAGGGGAGATGCTGCCGAAATTTTTATAACATTTAGAACTGAAAAGTTAGGAGTTAAGACGCGGTATAGTTGCTAATTGTTGGCATTATTATAATTTGTGTAGACATTGAACATCCGGAAGTCTAAGTTGGATTGGTCTTGCGTTGGAGTTAATTGGCGAGAAAAAATGAGGTATGTAAAGGTTTCCTGTCTCTTGGCATGAAACAGTATATTTGGTTTACGTCGAATATTTGAAAAATCCCTCTTCTTTTGCAAACTGGGTTTAAATATAATATATGTTCATTTTGGCCAATTCTATGATAAATGAACCTCATCCGTAATTCTTGAATATTAGAATCAATGAATAATATTCTTTTGACCAAAAACTAAGTATTTTGGAAACTATAAGTTCAATTTATTCCGAAATCACCATTAAATGTGAAGTTGAACAATTTTAGTAAAAAGATTCTTAGAAGAATAACTCTTTGATTTCATAAATGATCAATTTGCATATTACTAAGTTTTGGAACTGATTTTGTGCATATGATTCTCACGATTCTGTTCGTGCCAGTTTGGTCTCGTTCACCGATTCCCGGGCTGGTTATTTCATGTGTATGTATAATTATATGTGTATATGTATATATATATTTCGAAGTAGGTTGGATACGGTGGGTCGATTTTCCCATGAACCGGATTTGCTTAGTTTGGAGACATAAGGAGCTGGGCTTGGGATATGTTTGCATCATGATGTGTGGACGCGTGGCCTTTTCACCTCGGTTCACCTATCCTATGATGTGGGCTCGTGGCCTTTTCGCCTCGGCTCCATTATCGACATGATGACCTTTGCACATTCGATACGTGGGCGCGTGGCCTTTTCGCCTCGGCTCACTTGGGTTATAGTTGGGACCTGTGTCGGAGATGTCGGGGATCTGAAACTTCTGGTGTTATGCTATGGTATGGCGCAAGTTTGGTGGTCACCATTGTTCCCGTCCGATACGCATTATTTTGATGTTTTAAAAAGAGAAATATTTTTATGTTTGCATACAGGTTTGATTTATACATTTCGTTTGAATTATTATTTCCATTCATATTTCGTGCTTTCCGCTTTACATACTTGGTAAGCATTTCGTACTGACCCCATTCCTTCAAGGGCTACGTTCATGCCCACAGGTACAGACGTACAGACTAGAGGGCCTCCCTCGTAGGATCTCTATCCGCCATTGCAGTGCTCCCTTGTCTCAGGAGCAGGGTTTGGTATATACATGTTTCCTTATTTTCTATACTTGGTATTAATGTATATTCGAGGGTATGACAGGGCCCTGTCCCGTCCTATGATTCGGTCTGTATGTACAGAGCTCTGTGGATACATATGGGTGTGGGATATTACGCGTGATATGAATTCGTATGTACGGTACATTTGTTAGGCGGTTCTACAGCAACGATGACCTAGTCGGCCCGCACATTTATACATATATGTGTATGGATGTTGTGATATACTGGGATTTCTGTTGCAGGGTTTGGATAGTCAGTAAAACAGAAGAAACTCTGCCAAAATTTCAATAAATCCCTTAGTTAATATAGTTGTAAATCTGATTTGGTATTGTTTGGGTGCCCAATCGGCACTAATCACGACCCCTGGGTTGGGTCGTGACAGAAGTGGTATTAGAGCGGTTAGTCCTCGGAGTGTCCATAGACCATGTCTAGTAGAGTCTTGTTTATCGGTGTGTCGTGCACCATATCTATAAACAGGAGGCTACGGGACATTTAGGGTGTTACTTTTCCTTCTAATCTTAGATCATGCGTTAGAGCAATGCTAATAGGATGATTCCCCCCTGTAATGCTGAGTATGTTGATAATGTTGAATCCTCAATGCAAGGAAGTACAGTATGATGCAGAGATCATTCCGGTTCAAAAGTTTCCTAAGGGATGCATGGTCAAAGACATGGGAAATTTTGCAAGCACCAGTACTATGGGTTCTAAACCAAAGAAGAATAAGTTGAGTAAGAAGAGACGAGATTCCCTCAAGAAAAGAATAGAAAAATGGACTGAGTGAATGCAGAATGAATAACAACAATTTAATGAATATGGGGTTCTCCATTTTGAGGATGAGATTATCCAAGACAATCAGCCTATTTCTAATCAAGAAGAAGATAAGGATGAGGTGAGCATCTTATTAGAGCTTTTAGCCCAGGCAGTGATGACTTTGCAGAGAGGTTTTCGGCAGACCAACTTCAAAGACAAGTCCAAATCCAAAAAGAGGTAGTCTTACAAATTCTACTAAATGTTGGGGTTTTAATACTTAGGGTGTTATGGAAAGGATCAAACTTTCAAAGCTACTCATCAGATCTCTCTGATTGCCATTCTGGAGCCTTTTCACCTAACTCCAAACTACACATTCAGCTGAATATGGATAAAGTTATGCATAATTCTAATAGAAAGATTTGATTGTTTTGTAACAAGGAAGTTAGATTGCATTATGTTACAAAATGACAAACAGTTAAATGTTTGTGAAATCGGATATGTATTGTATTATGTCTTTTATTTATGCTACAGTCAAGGATTTTGAATAGAAAGCCAGGATTTATAGGGAAGAAGTAGCTGGACAATACATGTGAGCATTGTGGATGTAGGAATCACCTAAAGTAACGATTGCTATAGAGTTGTTGGATATCCTACAGACTTTAAGAGAAAAGAAAGCAAGGTCAGGAAGCAACATAAGGACTATCAGTGGGTACAAAGTTCAAACGGGATTATTTAGTTTCAAATCCTTTGCCAACCACACAAACACTGAGCTTAAACTTACAGAAGAGTAACACAATCATGTGAAGAATCTCAGACACAATTCAGGTCTCAGAAATGCAGAAAATGCTGGTTAATGCAAAGTAAATCTGACAGGTAATATGTCACTAATACCTATTGTCTATGAATGTGAACGGATAAATGACTCAGGTGCCACTCATCATGTACTTCCTGTAAGAACATGCTAATTGATTTGAAGCACCAAAGGGATAAAAGTTCAACACTGTCCAGCTACCTACAGGAAATAAGGCTCATATTTCATGCACAGGAAATTCTATTATCATGGAAGGACATAAGTTGAGGAGTGTGTTAAAGGGTCTTTGCAGTGGAAGGTAATGGGGTTTGGTAGAGAATCTGAAGATATAGTTAAAAGACTAAATAAAGGCAGTAGCAAGTGTTGCAATAAGGAGTGACAACTCAATTACATTATGACATCTCAGGCTTGGACAACCATCTTTTATAGCAATGAAGCGCATATTATCACTAGGTGCAAGTCTATCTTAACAATCATCTTGTCATGTATGCTCCCTGGCCAAACAAAGTAGATTAGTGTTTTCCTGACAGGCTACATGAATCTAGTGTTACATTTCATCTTGTGCATGTTGATGTTTGGAAAGCAATACTTTGTTGCTATAGTTGATGATTATAGTAAGTTTTGTTAGATATATTTGATTTAATCAAAGGTTGAAGTCTATTTTGTATTGAAGAATCTTTGGATAATGGTGAATACTCAATTTAACATCAAAACAAAGGTCTAGAAGTCTGATAATGGAACTGAATTCATAAATTCAAGAATGTAGAGAACTGTTTGCTTCTCTTTGTATAATACATCAAACTTCTTGTCCATGCACACCCCAATAGAATAGGGGTGGTTAAAAGAGAGCATAGGTAGATATTGAATACTGCTAGAGCCTTAAGGGTTCAGGCATCTATTCCAATTCTTATTGGAGACACTATGTGAAAGCAGCATGATATGTGATCAACAAGATTCCCACATCAGCGCTATAGGGTAAATCTCCACATGAGTTGTTATATGGCACTTAACCAAAGTTGGACCATCTAAAGAGTGGTTGGATGCCTTTGTTTTGCTTTTGATTCACCTAAGACAAACAAGTTTGCTCCCAGAGCATAGAAGAGAGTTCTTATGGGCTGTGCAGATACTTAAAAAGGATACATAATACTTGATTTAGAGTCAAAGTCATTTCCTGTTAGCAGAGATGTCAGATTTATAGAATATGAATTTCCATTCAAAGTAAGTTCAAAGGAATACATCAATGTTATAGTTAACTTTCAGTGCCATTTATTTTCCTGCTAGCTTACAAATACTATAGCCTATGGTGGTGCAAGGGATGTTATGTCTTGTTCTCCTGAAGGTGATACTACTGTTAGTGGTAGCTTGCAGCAGAATAATGAGCAAGATGGAATTGCAAATTCCTTGGTTGAAGGAAATAGTAACCTGCAACTATTTGAGCATTCTGTATCGAGCTTTGAAGATGTCACTACAACAGTTATACAAGAAGCAACTCCTACGCTAGTAAATATGGGTTTTGAGGCTCTCCTAGCTATTGATTCTTCGCAAAGTACTTAGGATCATTCTCTTTTCACAAAAGGGATGGTTAAAGAGTAGTTGTGATATTTATCTATGTAGATGACCTACTTCTAGCAGGTAATAGCAGCAAACTATTGCAAGAGTTGAAAAGTTCGATTCATAGCAAGTTCAAGATGAAAGATCATGGTGACCTCAAATACTTCTAGTCATTGAGATAATGAGGTCAGGGGGCTGGTTTACTACTCAATCAAAGAAAGTATGCACTTGAACTAATCTCAGATACAGGCCTTAGTGGAGCAAAATTAGTCAATACACCTTTGGAAGTAACTGTCAAATTTACTACAGCTCGTTATGAGGAGATATCTATAGTCACTAATGATCTTATGCTCAAGGATGTTACAAGCTATCAGAGATAGATAAGAAAAGGAAAAAAATTGCTCTACAAGGCCTGATGTAAGTTTTGCTATTCAACTGTTATCACAATTCATGCAACAACCCAGGTTACGACATTGGGAAGTGGAGGAGCAAATGAAGAAAGAATACCCTCATTTTTTCCCCTTTTACTTGTCAAGCATGATGTATGCTAATTAAGTTACTCCTTGGCAGGAGTGGTGGTAGGCGAAACGTGCATGGTTAGTATGACATTCGAGGATGAATGTTCTTAAGGGGGAGGATGTTAGAACCCATAAGTTAGACCCCAAAAGTCCTTAATTGGTTCAATATAATAAAGTTTGGGACCAAACGTAAAATTTCTTCTAAGTTTGGTCCTTAAGAGTAAATTGTTGTGGGGTCAAGTGGTTGGAAAAGTATAATTGGTCCAAGTAGAGGAGGGGTCTATATATGGGGTTATCTTGTACAAGACCAAAAACAATTCTACACTTAGAAACATTTTGAGAGCAAAACCAAAAAAAAAAAACTGAGCAGTTTAGTTTCGGGTTACTGTAGAAATAAAAAAATTGTGTTTTTTCTCATTTTCGATTATTTGACACTTCAAGTTCGGTATATTGAATCCCCTAAGTAGCGTGGAGGCATTGGTTGGTCGAGAAAACGCTTGGTTTAGCGGTTACGGAGAAATCGAGTTTTGTAAGGAATTGAACGGTATGTTAATTTTTAGCTTTGTTTATGTTAATTAAAAGTTGTGAATATATTATAAATATGTTAGAATAAAGGAAAAACACTTAAAGAAGATTGATTGATACTGGAACCATGAATTTCGAGCTTGAGGTTGATTTGGAGACAAAATTTGCATATGGTTAAATACTAAATTTTTGTCAGGTATTTATGTTTACTTGTCATGAAAATAGTATTTGTGGGATGAAAAAAGTGTTAGAAAATTATTTAAATATTTACATGAAAGTTAGCTTGAATTGGAATCTCGTTGATGGTGTAACGTTATGTTTTTAACATTGGGAGTTTGCGTTGGGCGTTGGAATGGTGCACTATAGTTTTTGGAGTATATTGGAAGGATTGAATGTGGTAGATATGCATTGATTTCTAGGCTGCCCTGCTTTTGTCAATTATGTCGTAATGGCATTTTGTGATATTTTTGATGTTATGGCATTGGAGATGTTTTATCAAGGTTGTAGGTTGTTGTTGTTGTGTTGATTGATTATTTGAGCTGAGTTGAATTCTTGGGGCGGCGTATATTAAGGGGAGACGCTGCCTAAATTTTTATATCATTTAGAACAGAAAAGTTAGGAGTTAATACGCGGTATGGTTGTTAATTGTTGGCATTATTATAATTTGTGTAGACATTGAACATCCGAAAGTCTAAGTTGGATTGGTCTTGCGTTGGAGTTAATTGGCGAGCGAAATTAAGGTATGTAAATGTTTCCTGTCTCTTGGCATGAAATAGTATGTTTGGTTTACGTCGAATATTTGAAAAATCCTCTTCCTTTGCATATTGGGTTTAAATATAATTTATGTTCATTTTGGCTAATTCTATGATAAATGAACCTCATCCGTAATTCTTGAATATTAGAATCCATGAATAATACTCTTTGACCAAAAACTAAGTAGTTTAGAATCTATAAGTTCAATTTATTTCGAAATCACCATTAAATGTGAAGTTGAACAATTTTAGTAAAAAGATTCTTAGAAGAATAACTCTTTGATTTCATAAATGATCAATTTACATATTACTAAGTTTTGGAACTGATTTTGTGCATATGATTCTCACGATTCTGTTCATGCCAGTTTGGTCTCGTTCACCAGTTCCCAGGCCAGTTATTTCATGCATATGTATAATTATATGTATATATATATTTCGAAGTAGGTTGGATACGGCGGGTCGGTTTGCCCATGAACCGGCTTTGCATAGTTTGGAGACATAAGGAGCTAGGCTTGGGATATGTTTGCATCAAGATGTCTAGATGCATGGCCTTTTCGCCTCGGTTACCTATCCTTTGATGTGGGCGCGTGGCCTTTTCAGCTCCGCTCCATTATCGGCATGATGACCTCTGCACATTCGATACGTGGGCGCGTGGCCTTTTTGCCTCGGCTCACCTATCCTATGTTGTGGGCACGTGGCCTTTTCGCCTCGGCTCACTTGGGCTACAGTTAGGACCTGTGTCGGAGATGTCGAGGATCTGAAACTTCTGGTGTTATGCTATGGTATGGCGCGAGTTTGGAGGTCGCCATCGTTCCTGTCCGACACGCATTATTTTGATGTTTTAAAAAGAGAAATATTTTTATGTTTGCATACAGGTTTGATTTATACATTTCGTTTGAATTATTATTTCCGTTCATATTTCGTACTCTCCGCTTTACATACTTGGTATGCATTTCGTACTGACCCCCTTCCTTCGGGGGCTGTGTTCATGCTCGCAGGTACAGATGTACAGACTAGAGGGCCTCCCTCGTAGGGTCTTTATCCGCCATTGCAGTGCTCCATTGTCTCAGGAGCAGGGTTTGGTATATACATGTTTCTTTTTTTCTATACTTGGTATTAATGTATATTCGAGGGTATGACGGGGCCCTGTCCCGTCCTATGATTCGGTCTTTATGTATAGAGCTCTGTGGATACATGTGGGTGTGGGATGTTACACGTGATATGAATTCGTATGTACGGTACGTTTGTTAGGCGGTTCTACCATAGTAGTGACCTTGTTGGCCCACACATTTATATATATGTGTGTATGGATGTTGTGATATGCTAGGATTTCTATTGCAGAGTTTGGGTAGTCAGTAAAATAGAGGAAACTCTGCCGAAATGTTGATAAATCCCTTAATTAATATAGTTGTAAATCTGATTTGGTATTGTTTGGGTGCCCAATCGGCACTAATCACGACCCCTGGGTTGGGTCGTGACAGTGACCATGCAACAAATCAATGTGTTCACAGTTCATTCAATAACTTGACAGGGTAAAGTACAAATCTACCAATCATGGATCCATCAATCAAATCAATTCCTATTCTTTCAGGATAATAAAAATAGGGAAGCATTCTGACTATGATGAATTTCATCCACCCTTACGCTTGATGATATAGTTATTGAGTTTGAGTTGGACTTAATCTTGCTCAATTTTGTGCTCGATAGTCCTCCAAAGACACATTGATCACAAATTAATCAATCCAATCAATAAGTATTATAAAATCTATTATTAATACATCATAATCGAGTCATTCGACCTATCAACTATCCAATCAATTTCCAATCACATCTTTCAAGATATATTGTGACAATCATGAAGAGAACTATCAATTAAGACCAATAGTTTCTGTTCAATTATGAAGACTCTCAAGATCATCATGTTCTACCAATATTATCATTATGCTCAATCATAACCACAATCATACTGTCAAGACTCTAGATCAATCCCTAGGTTTATTCATGCAATTCTCTTATTAAATAATATTTAGAATTTAATGGAATAACTTATGTAACAATATTTGTTTAGTAAATCAAGTTCATGCTGATCATCAGGTATGTAAAAATACATAGAATAGATAGTTTGCAAGAAAACCTTAAAAGAAGCATTCATGAGAACTCAATTCTTTCACAATAATCTTTCTATTAGCATCAATTGGGGCACATGGAAGAACAGTCCGATTCTTTAAGTTAGCCGTACATACCTGGATGTAGGTAGACAATCAAACTTGCAAGATTCTGACTTGAATCCTTGAAGGCTTGCTCTTTCTCATCTTGATAGCCGTAATTTTTTAGCTTGAACACATAAAAAGTCTAAGGAATGAGTTTTGAAACCCTTATAAGATCAAATATAATTTATTATAGGTGGGGTGAAGAAACGTCTAGAATGCCCCTCACTAAAATAGAAAATTTTGTACTATGATGGATCCAGTCTGCAACATAGACCTAGTCCTTCATAGTTTATTTTTTTAATAAAAACTTTTTGATTGAATTTCTAGCCCCATCATGAATAATAGATCCAAAATTAAGTGCAGGTCTATCATAGATCCGTGACATGGAGGTGTCGTGCACTCTGCTGGAAATTGCACTTTTTCTCTGAAAAGATATCTTTTGATCTGAATGCTATAAAATTAGACCAAGACCATTTCCCACACAATTTTTTGTGTTGATTGTATTTTGCCCCTCGTATTTCCCCAAAAGTTTTGGGATGATGAGTTATACGAGCATTCCCTCTTATAGAGGTATTTTAATAATTACCGCGTGTAACAATATCTCCCCCTTAGAATCATTCTTCCTCAAATGATGAGTAACTAAGGGTGAATTCAATTCATGAATAGCCATCAGAGACTATCTATAGTCAAATTATCAATCCATCAATAATCTAGAAAATCATTATTCAGACTCGAGGAATGTTTTTCATAGGATTTTTCGTTACTCAATCAACTCAAGTCAACTATAGGATATTACCTTCAATAATTTCTTCATTAGGCACGAATAGATATAGGTATTTAGCTTATGTAATGAAACTATCTAGAATTTAATGAAATAACTTATGTAATAATATTTGTTTGGTAAATCAAGCTCATGATGATCATCAAGCATGTTAAAATGCATAGAATAGATAGTTTGCAAGAAAACCTTAAAAGAAGCATGCATGAGAACTCAATTCTTTCACAATAATCTTTCTATTACCATCAATGGGGGCATATGGAAGAACAATCCCATACTTTAAGTTAGCCGTGCATACCTGGATGTAGGTAGACAATCAAACTTGCAAGATTCTGACTTGAAATCCTAGAAGGCTAGCTCTTTCTCATCTTCTAAGCCTTAATTCTTTAGCTTGAACGCATAAAAAGTCTAAGGAATGAGTTTTGAAACCCTTATAAGATCAAATATAATTTATTATAGGAGGGGCGAAGAAACATCTAGAATGCTCCTCACTAAAATAGAAAATTTTGTACTATGATGGATCCAGTCTGCAACGTGGACCTAGTCCTTCATAGTTTATTATTTTAATAAAAACTTTGTGATTGAATTTCTAGCCCCATCAAGAATAATAGATCCAAAATTAAATGCAGGTCTATCATAGATCCGTGACATGGAGATGCTGTGCACTCTGTTGGAAACTGCACTTTTTCTCTGAAAAGATATCTTTTGATCCGAATAAGATAAAATTAGACCAAGACCATTTCCCACACAGTTGTTTGTGTTGATTGTAATTTTGCCCCTCGTATTTTCCCAAAAGGTTTGGGATGATAAGTTATATGAGGATTCTCTCTTATAGAGGTATTTTAGTAATCTTACCGAGTGTAACAATATCTCCCCCTTAGGATCATTCTTCCTCAAATGATGAGTAACTAAGGGTGAATTCAAATCATGAATAGCCATCAGAGACTATCTCTAGTCAAACTATCAATCAATCAATAATCTAGAAAATCATTATTCAGACTCAAGACATGTTTTTCATAGGATTTTTCGTTACTCAATCAACTCAACTCAACTGTAGGATATTACCTTCAATAATTTCTTCCTTAGGCATGAATAGATATAGGTATTTAGCTTTCATATCTTCCTCAGCTTCTAATGTGGTTTCCTCAATAAATTGATTCCTCCATAAGTCTTTGACTGAGGCTATATCCTTGGTTCTCAACATGCGAACCTGGTGATCAAGAATCTTACTAAAACATCTTCATAGGATAAACTATTTTTCGCTCTAATATTGTCTACAGGAACTGCCAATGAAGAATCTTGAAAGTATTTCTTCAACATCGAGATGTGAAAACTAGGTGAATTATGGCTAACTCTGAAGGTAGATATTATCTATAACCAACACTCTCAATCCTACTCAAAGTCTGGTGAGGACCAATGTATCAGGTACTAAGCTTCCCCTTCTTCTCGAATCTAATGATACCCTTCATAGGTGACACCTTCAAGTAAACCCAATCATTCACGTCAAACTCTATGTCTTTCCTTCTCACATCAGTGTAGGATTTCAGGCTATCCAGTCTTCAACGTCTCTCAAATCATATTCACCTTATCCATCAATTAATGGACAAACTCAGGCCCAATCAACTTGGCTTCTACAACCTCAAATCATTCAATCAGCAATCTACACTTCCTCCCAAATAAGGCATCATAAAGAGTCATATAAATCGGATGATTGTTGTTATTATATGCAAACTCAATCAAGGGTGAATGATCATCCTAATCACCTTTAAAGTCAAGAATGTAGGCTTGCAACTTATCCTCTAAGGTTTGGATGGTGTGCTCTCCTTGTTCATCTACTTGGGGATGAAAGGTTATACTAAGATTTACATTTGAACCCAGTCCTTTATGAAAAGATCTCCATAATAGAGATATGAATTGAGTTCCTGTTTTTGAGATGATAGACAAGAAAACTCTATGAAACCTACAATCTGGCATACTCTTCTACCGTGTCAGTCATCTTAACTGCAAATTCTGTCATCTTATCCACAATTATACATATTGAATCATGCTATTTTTGGGATCTCAATAAACCTATGATGAAGTCTATATTGATTATCTTCTACCTCTATTCAAGATTCACAAAGTTTTAAGCTAACCCATAGGGACTTTGATGCTCAACTTTCACTTGTTAAAAATTTGGATACTTATATAGATTGTTGGTAATATCTCTCTTCATTACTTATATACATAGTTGGTAATATCTCTCTTCATTCCACTCTACCAATAGACTTCTTTCAAATCATAGTACATCTTTACCACACCAGAGTGGATAGATCTCCATGATCCTGTCTCAAATATTATCAACATTTAGGACACACAATTTGTCTTATATCTCAACATCCTATCTCTCCCTTTGTAGATGATGACCACTTCTTATTTATGGAAAACTTCCTTCAACTATAGGAGGATATGATCTTGGTCTTGCTTTTCTTTTACCTATACTACTAGAGATGATGCATAGCCATTCTAGACATTAGTTCCACCTTTATTATTCTCCTTAAGTTTCACTTCCAATTGGGCCAATCTATGTACTTCTTTAGCCAATTCTCTCTTTCCTTTCTCAACATGGGCAATGCTACCCATGGACAACCTACTAAGTCTAACGCCCTAGATCATAACCTAGGAAATGAATCATTCCTTGTATGCATATAGGCGCAATTTGATGACATCTAATATGCTGGTATAAATTTATAGTTATTCAAAGTTTATTACATGTGGTTTGGGGTCATAAGACATCTCTTACATTGAGCCAAGAACAAAGGATTCCATATCGAGTAACTTTTGGTGTGAACACATATAAGGGTCAATTTCAAATGGGTATATATATCAGCACATAATAAATTAGGTGACCCAATGCTTACCAAACTTTAGGTCTTTGAATTATCTTTCCAACACATCTAATTTCAAAAACTATCAAAAAGGGAGGTCAGAAGGTCTAATTTGGTGTACCAATGATGGTTTAATGGTGAGATCCCTGGACCACTGATTTTACCACTATGATATAATTAAAATGTCATTTTTGTCCTTTTGATGATATTGTTACTTTTCCAAGAAGGATTTCGACCTATTTATCCCAAATACATCTTTCTAGACCTAATTCTCATATTTTTAGCCCTATTCCTCTCTCAAACACGCCCAAACTCCTCTCAAATCTCCCAAGTTTTCACTTCCATTATTTATCCCAGATTTTTAGGGTTTCCAAGACCACTCCATTGAGGACCAAGCTTCAAAAGTGATTCCTCAAGTTTCATCAAGTCTCATTCATCAAGTTTCAGGACCTTAAGGTATGTGAGTTTGATTCTTGGCTTCCTTTCAATTGAAAGTCCTCTTCGAAAACTAAAATTTAAATGACAAATATTATTCTTTTGTTTATGGGTAATTGCATATTAACTAATATTTTTCTTAGATTATGGTTAGTCATGCATTTTTACGATTATTTAGGAATGTCTATCAAGGTTTTACAGAATATAATTCAAGCATTATGAATTTGCATAATTTAACATAATCTACAATATGATTTTTGATCCAGTATTGCTTAATTAATTATTTTAAGCTTGCTTATGATTCAATTACATAATTTTAAGGTTATTTAACAAACATCAAGTATGATCTAAGTTTATTTATGAATTTCAGATATTGACTTTTATGGTATGAACTTGAGTATATAATTTTGAACAAGGATAAGAACTATAACTTTAAATTGATATTGGGTGACTCACGACCTACTCTGAATCATTTCATGTCTTTGTTAAGGATCTATTCTTAAGTAAAAGCTGAATATGCTTTGGCAAGCTTAAACCTTCCAAATTGAGTTGAGTTTTGATTATTTCGATTATGCATTGTTTGTTCTAGTGGAAGTTTGACTTAGCATCGAAGGAGTTAGGAGTCAGGCTCGACCTAAAAAGTCTTATATAAAGCTTCTAATCTCATAACTATGTGCCACCATAGGATATTTTGAGTATGCCTTTTTAGACCTTCAAACTAGTGGATCCATCTAGTATTTTCAGTTTTGGAGTTTACTTTGGCAACTAGGGCTCACTCTTTGGAAGGTGTAAATATAATATCAGTTTTCTATTTTATAGCGCATATGATTTTGTCGTTATGATCTTATTCCCACACCTATTTGCTTATATGCTTCCTTTACATTACCATAATATTATTTTACTCTTTATTTTAAAACTTATTATATTGTCAAGCTCCACAATTAGGCATATCTGGTACTTATTCTTTGTCATTATATTTATTTGTTTCATTGCATACCTGTATACTTAGTACATTAAAAAGTACTAACCATATTTTGCCTACATGTTTATAGCCATATAGGGACAGGTGATCAATGTTATCCTTCTCCTCGTGGCCAGATTGATCATGAAGACTTTGAGCTTTTGGTGAGTTTCCATCCACCGAGAATGGAGCCCTTATCTTCTATCTTTACTTTTGATATTTCAATCATATTGTGTGTTTTATTCTATGACTTTGTATTAAGGGGTCCATACATGTATTTTTGGCTCAGTTTATTGACTTTTTGTTTAGAAGTGTGTTTGGACTACTACTTCACTTTGATTATGTCTTGCTATTAACTTGAGCTTATACTTTTAGCTATGATTTGTCCCTTAGCCCCATTCCCCATTTCATATTTTTACTCATCCATTATTCATTATTTGAAACTATAAAGTGTATTTATGATCGAAGAGGCTTGTTTGGGGACCTTCGAGTTCTCACTTTTCGTGTCACACCTAGACCTAGGTTCGGGTCATGAAACTAAGAGTATCAACAACCATATTAGCTTTACCTGGGTGGTAGAGAATACTCATACTGTAGTCCTTGAGAAACCCTAGCCATCTCCTTTGCCTCAGGTTGAGTTCTTTCTAGTTGAATACATATTGCACACTCTTATGGTTTGTGAACGCATCCACATACACTCCATACTATAAGTGGCGCAAAATCTTGAGAGTAGATACTATAACTGCTAAGTGAAAATCATGGGTCAAATAATTCCTCTCATGAACCTTAAGCTTTCTAGAAGTATGATTTATCACTTTCCGCTCTGCATCAACACACAACCCAATCCAACTCTAGATCTATCACAATATACTCTAAAATCTTTTGTTCCATCTGGAAAAGTCAAAATTGGTGCAATAGTCAACTTCTATTATAGTTTGTGAAAACTCCTTTCACAAGCATTAGAACATTGAAATTAAGCCTACATTTAGCTTAGCTTAGTCAGTAGATATGATATGGATGAGAATTCCTTAACAAATCTATGATAATAGCTAGCTAACACCAAAAAACTTTTTATATCAGTTAGGGAGGTAGGTCTAGGCTAGTTCTTTACTATCTTAATCTTCTGGGTGTCACAACCCAAACTTAGGGCCTAGACGTGACATGGAGAATGAAAACCTAAAGGGACCTAAACAAGCCTCTTAGCATATCATTCACACATCTTTGGTCGCTAAAGCAAAGTAAACAACATCAAAAGAGTCTGAATAAGGATAAAGGAACTAAGGGAAGTCTTTAATAGCATAAATCATAAAAGAGTTACAACTCATGCATAATTACATCATTTGTCCAATAACACCTCTAAACATAGAATGGGTGGGGGCCAAGACACTTTCTAGGCTCACTCTCATAGTATCAAGAGTTCAATATAAAGAAATAGCACAAGAAAGAGTAGCATAGCTAGTGTCCCCGAACTTGAGGACTCACCAAAGCTTATCTTCAAGATGTCCAAAATTAACCACGTGGAGGATAATCGTGAGGAGCTCCGGTTAATACATGGTAACGTCATGTAGGAATAGAGTATGCGTTAGTATGTTTGAATATACTAAATATGTAGGATACAATGCATCAAGAGATAGGTAACATAGTCAAAATGTGTAAAACATACGCAATGGGTAGTATAATAACAATATGACATGCATGATCAATGCTTGAAGTAAAACATGCTTGTATAGACCATCTTACATATATAGGAAGAGACCATCATTATAGAACAAGGAAATTAGTACTTGTAAACTAATACATACGCCCCCCCCTAAAAAAGCGATTGAGGTATCTACCCCTCAATTG
>JAOTQR010089341.1:0-33716 GCA_025774065.1 Solanum ossicruentum
AAACCATGCATAGCACGTGACAGTAATTAACTATACTAAAACTAACACATATACGCCAGAGAATTAAAAGAAAAAGGGCTCATAGTAGTAAAAATGATGCAAATGCTAATAAAGAAAAGAAAAGGAAGATGAAGAAAGAGAAGACTAGGAAGGAAAAGGAAAAAGGAGAAGAACTTAGCCTGCGACTCTAGTTCGCGTCCTCCACATCTTTCTATCTAAGGTCATGTCTTCAGTTAGGTCGAGAACCGCCATGTCCTTTCTAATCACCTCCCTCCAGGACTTCTTAGGTCTACCTCACCCCTCCGAGTAGTTCCCACAACCAACTTCTCGCACCTCCTAACATATAATCCATATATATGAAAACTATAACAAATTTATTTGGAGTTTTACCTTAATCTAAACACATTTGTCACACTCATTAATTTTGAAACCATTTGACAACATTGTTTGGCCAAAATTTGGGTGCCATTATGCGGGTGCTTGTTGTAGTCCATATAATGACTTAACTGGTCTGCACACCTTCTTTTCATTTTCAAACACTATGAACCCTTCTGGTTGTTCTATATAGATTTCCTCCTCTAAATCTCCATTTACGAAGGCTGTTTTGACATCTATTTGATGAATTTCTTGTTCATACCACGGTTAACGCAATTAACATTTGAATTGACATGATTTTAGTTATCGATGAGTGCATATTGAAGTAGTCAAGACCTTCACGTTGTCTAAATCCCTCAACAATGAGCCTTGCTTTATATTTATCGATAGTGTCATCAGCTTTCATTTTCCAGGAGGAAGATCGACCAATTCCTATGTATGATTGTTCTTTATGGATTCAAGCTCACTATTGACTACCTCTTTCTAATATTGTGCTTCTAAATAAATCATATCTTCTCTGAAGATTCGAGGCTCATGTTATAAAATCTGATCCAAATGAGGTATAGTTCTATTGACATTTGCTACGCCTTGGATTTTTCTCATTATGATTACTCTACTGTGTTTCTTCTCGAGGCTGTTTAGTTCCTTTATTAGATGATGATTCATATTCTTTCTTACATGGGTATATTATTTCAAAGAATTCCATCTTATCTTATTCAATTATCGTATTTATTTGAATGTCAGAATTTTCTGATCTATGGACTAGAAATCGATGTGTTTCACTATTCATAGCATATCCTATGAATACACAATCAATCGTCTTGGATCCTTTTTTCTCCTTTTATATTTAGAAATTTGGACCTTAGCCAAACACCCCCATACTTTCAATATTCAAGGTTAGGCTTTCTCCCTTTTAATTTTTCATATGGAATAAATTGTGTTTTACTATAGGGAATCGGATTGAGTATTTAACTAGCTGTAAGGATAGCTTCTCATCCCACAAGTTCTAGGGTAAACTAGAACTAATTAACATGACATTCACCATCCCCTTAAGTGTTCGATTTATCCTTTTAGCAATTCTATTGGATTGTGATGAGTAAGAGGTCGTTATTTGGTGAATAATGTCATATTTCACACATACTTTCTCACAAGGAGATTCATATTCTCCGCCCCTATCACTCCTTATCATTTCGATCTTTTTATTAAGTTATGTTTCAACTTTACTTTATGTATTGTTTTAATGCTTCAATTACCTCATCTTTACTACTAAGTAATTAAACATTGAAGTATCTTGTATAGTCGTCAATAAATGTTATGAAATATTTTTTTCCACCATGAGATGGTATTGACTTCATGCCATAAATATCTGTGTGAATTAAGTCCAAGGGATATGAATTCCTTTCAACTTACTTATAAGTATGATTAACATACTTATATTCCATACATACTTGACAATTTGACTATTTGTTTTAGAACTTTGGCAATAGATTTAAATTACTCATTTTTCATAAGGTTTTATAATTGACATATCCTAAACGTGAATACCATAGATCATTTGACTCAAGTAAATAAGAAGTCTAAACTTTATTACTTTTAATAACCATCACATTCAGTTTGAAAAGGTCCTCAGTAAGATAGTCTTTCCTACATACATCTCATTTTTTTCTAATTACAACTTTTTTGAAACAAGAACACATTTAAATCAATTGTTGACCAAGAAACCAATAGAAGTTAAGTTCTTTCTCATTTCTGGAACATGACAAACTCTATTTATAGTCATCAGCTTGCCGGATGTCATCTTTAAATATACTTTGCCATAACCTTCAAAATTTGTTATGGAAGAATTTTTCATGTAAATGGTCTCATTAGGTGCAGTAGGGGCATTGATGTCGCCCAAGTTACACCTCATCTTTTAGGATAAAGAAATCATTGTCAAGAATGATAAGAAATTATTAAACATGATATTGTAAGGATGGTGATGACTTTCTTTTATGAAAGTGAAATACTCAAATTTGTCTCTCACCCAAATGTAGTATTGATACTAAAATGAGATAAGGTGACCCATTTTGTTGATGTAAGACCAATAAGTCTATGTACTTTTGTGAATAAGATTATTTAAGAAGTCCTGCATGAAAAAATTACTATGGTCTTATCCGGTATTATGTCAAAGAATCTAATTGGGTTTATGAAGGGAAGAAATGTTACAAGGAATGTTTTTCTGAAGCAAGAATTGATAAGAGACATTAATAGAAAGAAAGATAACTACAATATTATGGTAAAGCCAGACATGAAAAAGGCATCTGAATGAGTATCATGAATATTTTTTGATAAAGGTCATGAGAAGTTTTGAATTTGATAAGAGGATCATTGATATGGTGTTGAGATTGATTTCTAATAATTGGTACTCTATTTTAGCAAATGGGCAGTCTTTTGATTTCTTTTAATTCATCTAGAGGTTTGAAGTAAGGTGATTCTTTATCACCTACTCTAATTATCGTAGCTGCACAAGTTCTGGCAAAGAGGCTTAATGAGTTGAATAAGGATATGAATTTCATAAGCTATGAGCTACCTAAATGGAGCAGGAAGATTAATCATTTGTCCTATGTTGATGATATAATACTATTTTGTTTCAATAACAAGAAATCAATGAAATAAATGATGAGAGTGCTAAGAAAGTATGACTCTATCTCAAAACCGTCGATAAACCTATCAAAGAGTCATGTGTACTTACATGATAAGGTTCCAAATGCAAGATGTCAGAGATCAAGAGAATCATGGGAATGGAACAAAGTAATTTTTCATTCAAATATCTTGGATCCCCAATATTATATGAAAGAAAAAAAAAATGCATATTTTGAAGATCTGTTAAAAAAAAAAAAAGTGGCTAAAAGAATAATGCAATAAATTACTCACATATGGAGGGAGGTATTGCTTAATAGTGCATGTATTACAATCAATGTCAGTCTATTTGTTATCTGCTATGAACCCTCCAAAGGGTATGATAGATCAACTTCATAAAATCTTTGTTACATTTTTTAGGAAAATATTAGAGAAGTAAAAAAGAAAACATTGGGTAGCATGGAAAAGTTGTGATTTTCAAAAGATGAAGGTGGATTGAACTTCAGATCTCTACATGACGTTGGAACAACCTCATTTTCTAAGTTATGATGGATTTTCAAAATTCGACAAACTCTCTATAGGGTGAATATATATGGAATAAATACTACAAAAAGTGACATTCAATAATGGCTAATGGTAATAGAGACTCCCATATGTGGAAAAGGTTGATACAAATTAGGGAGGAGATTGAACATAATATATGGTGGCATATTAAATCAAGAGAGGCTAGTTTCTAATATGACAGTTGGATTAAACAAGGATATTTGTATTATGTAGAGAAAGATAAGCCTGTGGAAGAGGAGATGAAAGTCAGAGAATTGATTGTGAATGATCAATGGGATAAGAAAAAACTACTATTATATATTTAAGAGGAAATGAGTGAATATATAATTAGTAATGTTTCCCCTGTTATCAGTAGTGGGGAATCTGATAAAGCTTTACGATGAGGGAACCAAATAGGTATTTCTCGATTAAATCTTCTTAGAAGCTGTTAAGAAAGAAAAAGGCAAAGGAAGAGCACCCAAACAAGATATGGAGAAAAGTGCTACCGTTCAAAATTAATTTTTTCCTATGAAGGGCTTGAAAAAGAAGAATAGCCACAGATGATAATTTGCAATGGACAAAAATTAATATTGTTTCGATATGTTGGTGTTGTGAGATATAACAAATAGAAGTAATAGCTCATTTATTTCTATAGCCTCCATAACTCAAAAACTATGAAGGTATTTTGTTTCATGTGTAGGTATAAAGATGGAGGGGAGAAACCTGTTGCAAACCATTAAGATGTGGTGGTATATGAAACATCTAGTAAACTACAAAAAGATATGGTGGTATATGAAACATCTAGTAAACTACAACATCAAGCATACACACTAGGACAAGTTTAAAAGTCTACTGCAACAGAAAATAAATATCAGTAGAATGACGATTATGGCTAGATACCTAGAATTAAAAGTTGTTAAAAATGATAAATATCTTAGGAGATTTTAAGCCTAGAATTTATCACATCAGTGAGAAGAAAAATTAGAAGTAATACAGATGGTGCTAGCATAGGAAATCCAGTAGAAAGTTCATATGGATTTTGCTTCAGGGATAGTGAGGGTGACTTAATATGTGCACAAGTACGAGGGATGAGGATAGCTATGAATAGAGGCTGAAGCAAGGGCTATACAAGCTGCTTTAAAGGTTAGTGCGAAAAAAGGATGGCAAGATATAAATGATTGAGACAGATTCAATGACAATGAAAAACATCATACAACAGAAATGAAAAACTTCTTGGGAGCTGGTGGAGATCATAGAGGAAATAAATAAAGAAATGCAACAACAACAAATTAATAGTAATACAACATATATTCAAGGAACACAATCGGATGACATACTAGCTATTTTGGCTATCAAGCAAGTATATATGTGTTTATGTCACGACCCAAGCCTAAGGCCTAGATGTGACACGGCGAATAGGGAATTCGAAGGGACCCCAATCAAGCCTCTTAGCATATCATTACATATCCTTGGTCGCGGAAGCAATAAAATAACAATAATAAATAGAAAAAGGATAATACATGGCTAAGGGACATCTTTTATATCATAAATACCAAAGAGTCAAGAGAGTCAAAGCTCATAAAATCATTACATAACTTGTCCAACAACAATGCTAAACATAAAACTTACCGGGGGCAAAGACAAGCAACCAGGCTCATTCTCATAGTCAAAGTATACAATAAAAGAAAGTGAGTCTTTATACATAGGATAAGATCAAATACATTGTTCCCGAAGTAGAGGACTCACCAACTTACTTTGAGAGTAATCGTACTAGCCACATGGAGGAGGAGGATGATCAAGTGGAGCTGCGGTCCCTACATGGTAACATTATGTAGGCATAGAGTATGCATTAGTACGTTTGAATGTACTAAGTATGTAGGATTCAATGCAACAAGAGATAGGCAAAATAATCGAAATGCATAGTAAGGCAATAAATGAGCATATAGCAACATGACATGCATGAATGATGCTTGAAGTAAACATGGTTACATGAACATATTACATGTGTAGTAGGAGAACATCATCATAGACCAAGCAACTTAGTACTTGGAATCCAAGGTAGACCATACCTTAGTAGTGATTGAGGTACCAAACCTCAATTTGTTGAGGACATGACCACCCTCCACCGGAAGTGATTGAGGTACCAACCCCTCAATTGGTTGATGTCTTACCACCCCCAAGGTGATTGAGGTACCAATAGCTCAATTGCTTGATGGCTTACCATCCCTATCCAAGGCAATTGAGGTACTAACCCCTCAATTGGTTGACGGACATGATCACCCTCCACCGGAAGTGATTGAGGTACCAACCCCTGAATTGATTGATGGCTTACTACCCCCATCCGAGGCGATTGAGATGTCACCCCTTAATTAGCTATGGTCAACTCACAACACAATAGATACTTTTCATGAAATCACATATACATATCGTCCTTTCATCATCAAAAAGTCACTTAACTCATATGCCAAGCATTAGGCCTTAAACAACTCAAGAAATGTAATCTGGACATTTTATCAAACACTTGATGGGTATGTAATGCTAGTGCAAAACCATGCAATTCAAGAGTGATATCATGCAAGAAAAACATAATGTAAAACCTCCCACCAACACTTAGTAATATACTCATGCAATATACATCAAAACACTTCATCAAGTTTCAAGGTAGATCAAAGATTCATAGCTCAAAACATACTTAAACAGTCACCATTAACAAGGAAGCTTGAGCACCATGGGCTAAAGGACTCGATGGTTGAAACCCACATACCTTAGCTTTGGAGAATTTCTTGATGAAGATTGAAAATTTTGACTTGAAGCTTGAGTAAAATCCTTAAGCTTGGAGTGAGTTTGGAACCCTTAATTTGAGTAAAATATTTGTCTAAGTGTTTGAGAGAGTATTTGGGAATGTATTGTATGATATGAAGGTGAAATATTACTAAGTATAGGTATTTTCGCACATGAAAAGACTTAGGCCAAAGAACCTAAAGTCTTAGACCAAACAAGAAAATTGGCCACAAAATTACATAGAGGCGCGCCCTTGGTGCGTCGTGTCTTGGCGCAGAAATCTCTCTGGAAATCACATTTTGGGATTTTTAGATTTTGATAAGATTGACCTAACTTGGGGTTAGACCTATTTCCCACTCAATTATGCCCCTAATCAAGAATATGAAGTCGAAATTTTGATATCACCCACGAATTTTGAGATTTATGGAAATTACTATTCCAGACACTTTCGAGGCACATTTTTAGGCACTTTTTGGGGTCGTTTCAGTTTAATAGCTTTGTAGAGTTATCAATAGTAGACCAACATCATCAATAATGACAAAGCATTAGAACAAAACAAGTCAAGCCAGATGGAAGTCCATATGCAGAGATATAAACAGGAGAAGAAGGGGGAGGGGGCAACATACATATAAACAACAAACAAGACTCTTAGTCTGGTTTAAATACAGTTACCTTTAAAAAGGTCCGGCTAATCTATGTTTGCTCAACAAGACCTTCACCAAAAGATCAAGGGTACGACTTCACCTTCAACATCAAAGCATGGACGTCAACACAAATACCGAGGATAGATAAACTGTTGATCGTAGCCAAATCTAGTGGTTGTATTGTGAACTCCAGATGGCTACCTCCATGATTTTCACAATCCAGTGGACCACACATTACCTCCTACAAAGATACAAGAAATCAGTACAACAAAAAGTATGTCAAAGAGAAAAAGAAAGGAAGAAAAAAGAAGAGAGCTACCCATCGACAGTTGCCTTTGTGCAAGTGGAGAAATCCTAAGAAGAAAACTTACAGGATGGAAACAAATCCATAGGAGAAGTCGAAGACCAGTTAGGTTTATGCAATTGCCTAAAGGAAGCATGGCAAGAACAAGGATGGAATTAAATCGAAAGTGAGAAAGTGGTAGAAGCATCTAGAACAAGTTTCCTATTTGTAATAAAGGACTCATGTTTAGGATGAGTCTCATTTTTTAGATTTTACTTTTTCTTGATTATTTTGGGTCTTCTGGGCAAGCGCCTATGTATTTTAGTTTTTCAAATAAATAAAAGGCCCAGTGAGCCACAACATTGACTGGAAAAAAAAACATCCTATTTTGAGTTAGCTTCCTTATAGGCTTCTTGATAACACTCAAGGTCAACATGTTTCTCATTTGTTTGTGTGGCTACTTGATCACATAATCTATATTATATTAAAAACACGAAGATCCTTAGAAATGTTATTTAAATTTTTTGCCTTCATTAATAGATTTTCATTTAGATAAAATTATCTTTTCAACATTTCTTTAATTATTATATTATTATTTTAATAATAATAAATACTAAATATAATAAGCATAACAAAAATTAAATATAGAAGATTTTCTTATTATGGTAAAATTCCTACGCAAAAAATTGTTTTTCCAACTAAAATAGACTTGATCCAGAAAAAAAATAGCCAAAAAAGGTTTTCAATAATAATAATAATAAGTTAAAAAGAAAAAGAAGACGACCAGAAATAAGAAAACCAAAAAAAGGTATAAATTCCGTACTAAAAAATAGTAAATAACATTCAAAGATAGACTTTATCCAAAAAAAATTAGTCAAAAAAATACTTTGAAAATAATAATCAAATTTTTTTCGAAAAAGAAAAATCCCAAAACAAAAACAAATAAAAAAATCCAAAAAGGCCTAAAAACCATCCAATAAAAAAATCCAAAAAATATGAAAAAGAGGATCAAATCTTTCTACAAGCAATTTACCTAATATCTAAAATTGAAATAAACTAACATATGAAACAAAACGTCTTACCATCCAATACTAATTCCGATTAAACAGTAACACTAAAAAACATACCTATATAAGAACTAAATTTATATGTCGTCAAAGCAACATGCTTATACACTATAACGACCCCTTAAGTTGTTTTGGATATAAAGTTTTGTATATTATAAAAGATTTATATTGTAAATTTTAAAAGAGCTTTTTAGACTATTTGATTACTTCGATTAGATAGTTTAAGGGTAGCTTTAAATAATTAATTAAATTTATAGACTAAAGTGAGTATTTATTTTAAAATCTATAACCCTTATCTTATATTTATTGAAAATAAGTAGTAGAGTTTTCATTATTAATACATAATTAGAAAAAAAAAAATAAAAGGAGCAAAGAAGGGTTTGGATGACCTACCTGCCGGCTACGGATAACGAAGAGAGGCCACACAGCTTCAGGTACAAGTCATCATCCAATGCCTTGCTTTCATGAATATAATAAGGGTCTTATAAAGCATGTATATTAGAGTGGAAATTGGAAGTGAGCTGCTGGAATTTGCAGCGCCCTTCTTCTTTCCTTTATATACTAGTGGCGATAGCCTATGTTAGTACGGTCTAATATAAATTATTTTTTAGTCTCAATTTAAATTGATAGATTTTTCCTACATATTTTTAAAGATATTGTAGAATTATAATTGACGCAGCTAAAGAAATATTTTGAAGTCATTGAACAAGACACGTCAATACACAACTGCTTTGAAAAGATTAAATTAAAAAGCTCACAAATTATTTTTTGTTGGCTCACGGAAGCCGCAATATAAATTATATATCATTATAGTATAATTGAAACAGCTAATGAAATATTATGAAGCCGTTGCAGCAGACATGTCAATACACAACTTCTCTGAAAAGATTAAATTAAAAAGCCCACAAATTATTTTTTGTTGGCTCACTGGGAACACAATATAAATTATTTCTTAGTCTCAATTTATATAACATCAAAGATTTTTTATCTATATTTCAAGAATTATTGTAAAATTATAATTGAAGTACCTAAAGAAAATATTATGAAGTAATTGAAGCAGACGCGCTAATATGCAGCTTCCTTGAAAATATTAAATTAAAAAGTTCACAAAATATTTCTTATCAGCCCCATATAATAATGGCGAAGAAGCAGATAGGACAACCTAAAGCTGCTCAAGCAGATAGCTATGACCAGAAGCTGTTGCCTTATTTACTTATATATAAGTAGTAAAGTAATATAAAATATATCTTTCCTTGTCTTTTGGATATTTAATGATATAGGGAGGTTAACAATTTTAGTATGGTTCTTGATTACCGCCACTAATACAAATCAGTTTGTTTTTTTCTTATAATAATAATTTTATTTGATCACATTTTAAATCAAGTTTTGACATATTTAGATAACTGATTATTAGGTGTATTATATTATATGAATAATTATTAGAATTAGGTTATTTGGAGGAATTAAGACTTAACCCCAGGCTTGAAATTTAGGAACTAGATTATCAAAGTAGATGAATTTTTGGGTCTAAACTAGATATATAGGAATATGGGTGTCTACAAACTCGTAAATAATATCTATTTGATAGAGTTGAAACTTTTGGAGATATTGAAGAAAGGAAATGTCACGATCAAAACTAGGTCCTAGACGTGACACGCGAATGGGGAACCCAAAGGAACCCCAAACAAGCCTCTTAGCATATCATACACACGTCCTTGGTCGCAGAAGCAATATATCAACAATCATAGACATAAATAAGGGGATTCTAGACTTAAGGAAAGAGTTTGATACTTATATAACACAAAAGAGTCAAAGCTCAAAGCATAATTACATCATTTGTCCAACAACACCTCTAAACATGTAATTTAGTGGGGGCCATGACACCTTCTGGGCTCCCGTCATAGTCATAAGCATCCAACAAAAAGAAAAGAGTCTTTACATACCATGAAATCAATAGATTGTCATCGAAGTTGAGGAATCACCAAAACTTGCTTTAAGAGATAACACTAGCCATGTGGAGGAGGAGGATGATCAAACGGAGCTCCGGTCCCTACGTGGTAACATCATATAGGCATAGAGTATGTGTTAGTACGTTTGAATATTCTAAGTATGTAGGATGCAATGCAACAAGAGATAGATAACATAGTCAAAATGCATAATAATAGGCAAGGGATAAGAGTAATAACAACATACATGTATAATCAATGTTTGAAGTAAAACATCCTTATATAGAATATATTACATGTGTAGGAAGAGATCATCATTATAGACCAAGAATACTATTACTCGAACTCCAACGCATACCACCCTTTTGAAAGGTGATTAAGGTATATACCCCTCAATTGGTAATACGAGCATACCATCGCCCGACAAGATGATTGAGGCTTGGTACCCCTCAATAAGGCAACTGAGGCTTGGCACCCCCTTAATAAGGTGAATGAGGCTTGACACCCCTTCTACAAGGCAACCAAGGCTTGACATCCCCTCGTGAATGTGATTGAGACATGGAACCCTCTCAACAAGGTGATAGAGGCATGGCACCCCCTTAACAAGGTGTTCAACTTGCAACATCATAGATACTTTTTATGAAGTCAACACATAAATACATTACTTTAATCATGATAAAGTCACACTTAACTCATAAGACATACAATAAACCTTCAATATAACTCAATAACCCTTAACCGAACATTTTATCAAACTCTTGGTGGGTGTGTAATGCTAGTTCAAAATCATGAAATTCAAGGGTGAACAAATGTAAGAAAAACCAATGTAAATTCACCCACCGACACTTGGTAACATCCTCTAACAAGATACATCAAAACTCCTCATCAAATCTCACAATAAAAATCAGTATGAGAATGCGGAATAAGGGGCTCCTGGTTGGATTCTGTTCGTCGATCCGATTCGGAAATGTTATATTTTTTTATTTTTATTGTTTTTGATTTTGATTTTTATTGTTTTTGATTTTTATGGTTTTTGATTCCCTTATGTGCATAATAAGAATAATACATAGAATATCTTAGATTTATAACACAAAACATGCATAGTTGAACAACATTTCATAAGACCCCAATATAGTTTATAATCATAATCCATAATAAGTAATACCCATTAGTAAATCAACTTGAAAATATGCATTTTATATGAAAAGGGAGGTTGGGCACCATAGGTGAAAGGACTCAATGGTTGAAACCCGCATACCTCAACTTTGGAGATTTACTTGATAAAAATTTGAATGAGAACATAAAGCTTAAATGGAATCTTTGAGATCCAGAATGAGATTGGGACACTAAATATTTTCCTAAGTGTTAGAGAGGATTTGGGGGAATGTCTTGCATGATATAGAGTTGAAAAATGATTAAGTATAGGTGTTTTACGCATAGGAAGGCATGGACCCAAGATTCCAAGGTGTTGGGCTGAAATAGGAAAAATAGGCAACAAAATACACAAGTACGCAACATGGACCCAATGCATAGGAATAATTTTACACAGCTCCACGACAGGTCCGTGTCGTGGAGCTATCACAGACAACTACTGGGATTCAAAAATTTGTGAAAAATTAATTTTTTCTATGGGTCTTCTAAAAATCGATTTGGACCCATTTCCCACTCATTTTTCCCCTTGAACAAAAATATGAAGTCAAACTTTTGATATCACGAACAAATTTTGAGATATATAAAAATTAAGATTATGGACATTTTTGAGGCACTTTTTCGGGTCGTTTCACGAAAAGTGGTAGGGAACTCGCTTGCTTGATTTTGGTTCTTTGGTTGAGGTAAGTTTTGGTTTATTCTATGTGTTAGAAAGACTCTTAATAGTAATTGATTTTCATTTAGTGATATTGTGAAATTATCCTATGCATTGCTTATTGTGGTGTAGATGATTGATGTGTGTTGTGATTGGTCTGCAATCTGAAAACCATGAAATACATAATCTTGAACTTGCCTTATCTAAGTTATGCCTTGAATAAAAAAGGCTTGATGAAATATTGTTAATGAAGTGGAAAGAAATGATAAAGAATGATGAATTAAATATAGTTGGATCAGGTGTCACGTTCCAACATGATATAATTGGATCAGGTGTCATGTTCTGACATAATATAATTGGATCGGGTGTCACATTTTGACACGATATATTTGGATTCGGTGTCACGTTCTGACATGATATATATTGGATCGGGTGCCACGTTTCGATATGATAATAATAAAGGAAAACATATTAAAATAATTTAATATACTCAATCTCAAATAACCCATTTTCCAACAGAAGCATGGTATGGAGGCTTGAGTCCTGATGTGTATTCTTGATATTTTTGGCAGATTATGTTTTTTTTATTGTGTTGTCACTTATACTTGTTGTTTGTTGCTCACTATTGTTAAGTGCTATAGTTGATTTTCTGATTTTACTTTATGCATATTGATTTCTATTTAGAGTCGGTCAATGATACCTACTCAGTACATCGGCTTGTACTGACTCCTACTTGTATTTTTCTTTGTTTTACTTTTGTGGAGTGCAACAAGTATTCCATCGGCTTTGACTTGCCCTCAGCTCTAGCTGGTCGTTGGTATATCAGATTTCAGGGTGAGCTAACCTTCCAGCTCGTGTTGGATTCCATCAGTTATGGCATGATGTCCTTAGTTTTTGGGTATAAACTATTTTATTGATATATTTTGGTATTGCAGCTCTTAGATTTATTATTTGAATTTGATGTCCTTGATGTGATGACTTTCAAGTTTTGGGGAATGTTATGTATTGGGCTTAGTGGATTTTGTAATTCTTAGTTTATAAGTTTGAACTTTCATATTAATATTATATTTAATAAGTTGGACAGTTAATATAGGTTGAGGTTTGTATCATTGGTTCTGTAATACCCCCCATGTGCTTCAGAATGTCCTATAAGTGTATTTCTCGAAAATCCCAAAATCTGTGCACGATTTTGAAAATCCGTGCACGATTTTGAAAATCCGACTTCATATTCTTGTTCATGCGGTAAAATTAAGTGGGAAAAGGGTAGACCTTAAATTTTAGAAGACCCATAGCAAAAAGTAATTTTTGCTACGGGGACTAAAAATAGTGTGCTTGCACGCCTGGGACGCGGCACAGTGTAACTGACCATTTGCGCCTGGTCCGCATCACACCTAGGGTGCGAACCAGTGCAAGCTTTTCATAATTTTTATTACTTAGTCCAAGGGCATCTGGCTAATTACCCAATTGAAAGTGCAAGAGGGGGGACTGAATTGAATTTTTTTTCCCTTTTTCTTAACTTAAGTTTGTTTTCAGAGAGTCAACTAGTATACGAGATAGTTGACTAAATAAAACAGATATGTAAGTAAGTAGGAAATTAAAATGCATCAAAGAAAAATCAACACCAGATATTTTTATACTGGTTCGGATTCAATGTGAATCCTAGGTCCAGTCCCCTTGGGTTGCAAGCGATATATTTTCAAGCCTTTAATGGAATGATGGTTATACGAAATTGGGCTTAAAAACTAAACTCAAATTTTCTCTCCTTTTTTTGTTTATATTTTCTTTTGATACAATCATCTCTTTTAATTTTTTCTTCCTTTTCTCTCTATTTTTCTTTCACAGTAACTAGTCTAAAGTTTACAATAAATTTTTAAAGCTGAAGAGACTTTGAAGAATGGCTTGAAACGTAGTAAACATGTATGACTTGAGATATCCTGGATGCCTTATTTATATACAATATATAACATCCCAAAGGAGTTGATCCTTTGATTGAGGCTTTGATGAATCTTTTTTCCAAGAATAAGGTAAGACTCTTTTGGAAGGCAGCAAATCAGATCTTTCTTCCATGATTAACTCATGATCTGGATCTGTAAAGGATGTGATTGTCTTCAATCTTGGAGCTATTCATGGTACTGATCTTCTGATTGATTTGCTGATATCTTGGATCTATTCTTTGTATTGATCTTCTGATTGATTTGTTGAGTCTTTGATCAATCTTATTCGTTAATCATGGATTTTATTTTTCACTGTGATCTCTATCGAATCTGTGATTGATTTGTTGAAGTATCAGCAAATTATCTCCTTCTTTTTGTGCTCAGATTCTATCACTTTTGCCAAATCCCGCTTTTGTCTTTATTCCTTATTGAGATATGTTTCCTTTTTGATTTATTTCATGTGATCAGTCATCATTCAAAACGAATTTAGCACTAACAATCTCCCCCTTTTTGATGATGACAATAATAGTAAAGATGTAGTCAACTTTTCTGAAGCTTAAGTCGACAAGGATGTCTCCCCCTGCTCGGGTGCATAGTAGTTTGTGGAGAACTCCCCCCCCTGAATTTCGCACTTCTAGTCAACTAATGTATTTGTATATTCTCCCCTTTTGACATCAGCAAAAAGGGAATAGTACAGAAAAACAAATAAAACAGGACATATAATGCAACGTTATGCAACCATACATTTAATATAGCAAAAACTTATAGCGTCCAGAGCACATCACAAGTTACATCATCAAAAACAAGTAAAAAGACTAAGATAGTTATCCATGAGGGTGAAAGATGTAGGTCAGGGTATTGACAGTCGCAACCTTCAAGTTCTCAAAGAGATTAGTTAGGGAAGTAGTTAGAGCATCAATGTTGGTCTGAATTTTCTCAGCAACGTAGACAGCTTCTTTGATAACTCGATCACATTTCATGCGAATTTTAGCAGAACCTACTCTAGCCTCCTCAGCAATGGCCCAAACTTTCTCAATAGAGTCAGCAACAGAGTCAATTTTGTAGTGGTTGGAGAGAAGGAGGTCTTGTAGTGTTTCAAACTTAGCATCTATTCCAGAGACTTTAGAGAGCAGTTCTTCAAGTATCTTGGAATCTAGAGAGGGAGAGGGCATATGATTAGGTTGAGAGGGAGCAGGAGAATCAGGGGGAGTAGTCACAGACGCATCAGATTTAAGAATCCAGGAATCATTGGAAAAAACCCATACTCACAAAAGCCCTAGAGTTATAGCATTGCTTCACAGAAATAGAAGGGACATTATCAAAACAAACCGGATTAGCTTCCAAAATTCTAGAGATAATCATTCCATAGGGTAGACTAAAAAGATCAATAGTAGAGCCAATCATGTAGTTAAGGATGTAAAGGAGAGTTTGAGCCATTTTTTCGAAAGGATATAGTAAGTAAAAAAAGTGTCGCAAACAGACAAAGTTGAGAAAAAACCATCCCTAGGCAGGAGAGTAGTTGCCACAATGTGAGCAAGGACTCTTGCCTCAAAAGAAACATCCTTAGGTCCCAAATTGGAGGGACAGGGTCCAGAAGGGTCGGAAGATAACTCCCTTTTGGCTTCTTCAAAGGAGACTGAAATCAGAGGGCCATGAATTCTTGAAAGAATCAGAGAACCTAGAGTAGGAGATTCCAAAAATATCATCAAAGATGTCAGGGTCAAGGAAAATACGCTTACCCAAGATGACATATTCCACTTCACCAGGTGTAGAGGAGTGTAGGTTTGCATAGAAGAGACAAACCAAAGGTTCGTAGACCACTTTCAGAGACGATAAGAAGATTTTAGCCTATCCTTGATACTCAAAAAACTCTTTAAGTGGGCAATGGATAGAGAGGAGAAGATCTAGGTCAACAATGTGCCTATGCAACACTGTCTTGGATTTAAGAGACTGAAACAGAGTCTCATTGGAAGAGTACCAAAAGTCAGTCGTAAGATCCAGAGATTTATCAAAGTCGAGACGACACTTCTTCTTGGAGTCACCAGATTGTAGAGGGGGTGTAGAACATTTGATGGTGGAGGAAGGAGGAGAGGCGGATGAGGGAGGGGACGACGAGGAGGAGGAATTTTTAGAGTCAATGGGAACAAGGGAGTGGGCAGTGCTTTTTCCCTTAAAACAAGAGATTTTTTGGAGATGCATGATGACAATGGAGAAGAAGGTGAAAAGAAGTGAAAAGGGAGAGAACAAGAGGGAAGATAAAGAGAAAATAGCATGAAAATAAGCGATGGGACGCGAGAGAAAAAGAAGAAACACTAACACAAGAAAGGAAAATTCAGTAGTCAGCCATCAAATAGGGGAGAGAATAGGGTAAGTAATACATAAGGGGATCCGTGCGTGTAAGCATTAAAAGGAAAATAATAATTACAACAATCAAATAATAAATGCTAGTAATAATTACCATACAAATACACAATTAAAATAGGTGAAGATTACTAAAATTAAACCGGTTTTGAAATAATATGAAGGGCTTTTTTGAGATTGCAAAATTCTCTTCAAGAAGAGGTTTTGTAAAAATATTAGCTAATTGATCTTCAGAGTTAACAAAAATAATTTCAACATTACCATTTAAAATATGATCTCTAATAAAATGATGCTTGATATCAATATGATATACTACTGGATCCATCTAGTTCATGTTATCATGTTTGGTTTACCTTGGCAAGTAGACCACACTTCGCCGGGGGTATTATGCCCAATCACCTGTACCGAGGGGGTGTCATGCCTTAGAGCCCAAGTTGTACCTGCTTGGTCTATGTCGGTTGAGGTTTCTTCCCACATATGTAAGATATATTATGCAAGTGAAGTGTCTTACAAGCATGTTTTGTTACATGCATTGATCATGCATGTCATATTGAGATTATATATCCATTGATTATGATTATGCATTTTGAATATATTAGCTTATATCTTTGTTGCATTGTACCCTATATCTTAGTATATTCAAACGTACTAATGCATACATTATGCCTACATGATATTACCATGTAGGCACTAGAGCTCCTTCTGATCATCCTCCTCCGCATGGCTAGTTTGATTCTCGAAGAAAGCTTTTATGGAGTGCTCAACTCCCAGGATAATATCTACTTTATTTCATGTTATGCTGAGACTTGTTCCTTATATTAGACGCTTTTATTATGAGGGTGAGCCCGGAAAGTGTTTTGGCCCCTGCTCCATTCTAATGTAGAGGTGTTGTTAGATACTAAGTTTGTATATGTATTCAAGCTTGACTCTTCTTATGTTTCTATGTTTATGAAATATTTCCCTGAGTGTAACACACCATTAAATTACCGAAACACCTCTAAAATTTATGTGCACACAATGCGTCTTCCAAAACTTCAATGGGGAATCCGAGACAGAATTTGTGATCTGTGAGGAAAATCGAGTCAGAAAATGGTCTCAACCCAATTTAAGAGCCACTGGGTCAAAAAATAAAATTCCAAAATTTTCTCTTTTAATTTCGAGAAGGGCAGTTTGGTCATTCCCAACCCATTTTTAAGTCCCAAGAAGTGTTTTTAAGTATCAATTCTTACGAAAGTGTTCAAAACCCATTATTTATCTAAGTTTTCAATGGGAATTTCGAGAGAGGTGAAGAACAGAGAGTTGAGGGTTTCACCATTCCAATGCAAATTCTTGTAGGAAAGTTGGAAATCTGTCATTTCAAGTACGTAAAGTCTACGTAGAACATGAGTTTGTTCTCCTGTGTGCCCCATGAGTGAATTATGTTAATAGTTGATAGGTGAAAGGGTGTATGTTACAATTTCTTAAATACTATCTTGAAAAAAACTATTATTTTGCATGTATTTTTTTAAGTAGATGCCCATCATAACTTTAATTGTGTATTCAACTGATTTATTGAGCTATTGTGTATACTGCACATGTTTAATTGTTAATGAGTTCATGAATGAAGAACTAGGGGTGACGTCTAGACCCTGAATTTTGTATGTATGCATGAATGATGTGGTCTGAACTTGACTAAATGGAATCTGATGATGATGTTGCTAAAATTGATGGAGTGTGAGTCCCGTAGAGTCTTGAAGAGTTCACACATGAGTTTTAAAGAATGATCATAATATTCTTGAGTTAAGAGATGATAATATGAAATAATGCTTTGTCCAAAATAGCCTAAATGAAGAGAAAACTTTGAAGTTGATGTTTATGAGCATTTTGAGTCCTAGCAGGAGTATTGAGCATAAAAAATGAGCAAGAGTGAGTTCCAATCGCACTCATTAACTACATGGCCAGTGTACCAGAGGATTGGACCATGAGCAATGGATATTTCCTTAGTACCAAAGGAGGACTTGATGTTACTATAAATCCGCCCTCCCTGATGTATGTCCTTTCACCCGGCAAGGTACTGCGTGGATGCCGCAATGACATTGCTTTGTTATACCATCACCGACTCATAGGTGATGGGTGTAGGTACAAGAAACTCATAGATAGGTCCCCTGATGATAGTACTCTGATGTTGATGTGATAGTATGGGTCTTGAATGATGGTGATGTGTTAGAGTTCTATTCGTTACCTTGAGTGAAGTTTAGAGATTGATAGTTGATGTCATTTCGTATTGTGTAGCCCATATTACTTACTTTAGCCCATTTTACATATAGTACACTCCACGTACTATCGCTCCTTGGCACTGCATCATTTTATGATGCAGATTCAGTAGACAGAGGACTTCAGCATCCTAATCGTTGAGGTTCAGAGCTTCCTGATTTCAGATCATGGTGAGTCCTTCCCTGCATTCAAAGGATGATTATCTTTTTAGCTTTGTTTAGTCCTTTTACTTTGATTCTGATAGCCATGACCTGTCATGGTACCATCTTAAACAGTATTATAGAGGCTTCATAGACATAGATGACTGACGTTGATGTTGGGGTTCCTTTTTCCCCTATTGCTTTACTTTTAAACTAAGCTAGTTTTCCCTTTAACTTGTTTCTTATGATGGATGTTGATGATGAGTCTTATAGCCCACTATAGTCTTTTATTTTCTTATTATCTTCCGCTTATGAGTTGATTAAACAAATGCAATGAGACTAGGTGGTTCGCTTGGGGGCTAGCGATAGTCTCTGAGTGGCAGTTATGTCTAGCGTACCCTCCTAGGGCATGACAAACTCGATATCATAGCATAGTGTTTGAGTTTCCTAGGGAGTATATGAAGTCGTATCTATTAGAGTCTTGCTTATGGGTGTATTGTGCACCATAATTTATAAGTAGGAGGCTATAGAACATTAGGAAGTGTTACCCTTCTTCTGTGATCTAAGTTCGTGCGATAGAGTTTAACTTTTTGGAAATCTCATTTTAATTCGTGCGTTTTATGCTTACTAAAAATGCTACCAAAGAGAACAACCACTCAGCAAGATGCCCCAACCCCAGTTGTTGAGAACACCCAATCAGAGGCTCTCATTTAAACCAAGGCTAGGAGACGGGATGCCCCGCTAGGATTACTAAGGTCCCACAGGTGCCCCCTACTCAACCCCAGCCAGCTCCCACTATCGAGGTAGAGTTTAGGGGATCCATCACTATGCTGACTTAGTTGGTGGCCTCCAACGGTAACAACCAAGGTTCTCAGGGTCCTAGTTCTAGCTCACAGGATCTCTTAGTTGCAACCAGACTTAGAGACTTCTTGAGGATGAACTTGCTAGGGTATATAACGTCAAAAGTGACGGAGGAATGAATTTTATTGATGAGATGTATAAGGTTCTGAAAGATATGCATGCAAATGGGATTGACGGAGTTGAGCTTGCATCTTGCCAGTTGAAGGATGTTGCTAATATATGGTACAATCAGTGGGAGGAGAGTAGAGGTGAGAATACGGAGCCTGCAACATGGGAGGAGTTTGAGATTGTCTTCCCTGACCACTTCTTTCCTCAAGATTTGAGGGAGGAAAAAGTGGACGAGTTCATGAATCTAAAGCAGGGAGGAATAACTGTAAAAGAGTATAGCCTTAAGTTTATTAAGCTGTCAAGGTATGCTCCAGAGATGGTGAAAGACATGAGGGCGAGGATGAGGAAGTTTCTGTCTATTCTGGGCAGACATGTGCAGAAAGAGTGTAAGGCTGCTTTGTAAATCCCCAACATGGACATCACTAGAATTATAGTATATGCGTAGCTGATAGAGGAGGATAAGAGAAGAGACAGGGAGGAGCAGATGAACAGAAAAGCAAAATTAGTAGGATATAAGCCTAACTAGTAGAGGCAGAATAAGGGTGATAAGTCCTACTTCCAGAAAAGATCATCTCATCATGCACCTTCTGTAGCGAGTGCACTCGTGCATCCAAATAGGTATGATCAGAAGTCTCATGGATTCCAGAATTTCAGGGCTCAAGGTGCCCAATCTCAGGTCAGTATGAATCAAGGCCCAAAGGGAATGCTACCCTGTGGCGATTGTGGGAAGCTCTTTCTGGGTAGGCGATTCAGGCATAAAAAAGATGGGTCTCTCAGAATGTGTATAGATTATCGACAGTTGAACAAGGTTACAATAAAGAGTAAGTATCCTCTTCCCTTGATGGATGATCTATTTGACTAACTTCAGGGTGCTACTTGTTTCTCCAAGATAGACATTAGATCGGGTTGCCATCAGTTGAAGGTGAGGGAAAGTGATATTACAAAGATAGCCTTTGGGACACAGTATGGCCATTTTGAGTTTTTGGTCATGTCCTTCGGGTTAACAAATGCACCTGCGACTTTCATAAATTTTATGAACAGGGTAGTCAGACCATATCTTGATATGTTCGTGATCGTGTTTATTGGTGATATTCTGGTGTAGTCAATGGATGAAGAGGAGTATGCCACTCACCATAGAGTTGTCTTGCAAATACTCAAAGATCAGGAGTTGTATGCAAAATTCTCAAAGTGTGAGTTTCGGCTCAAGTTCGTGGCTTTCCTAGGCCATATTGTTTCGAGAGATGGTATTTGGGTAGATACTCAAAAGATTAAAGCGGTTAAGAAATGGGAAAGACAAACTTCTCCAACAGAAATAAGGAGCATCTTGGGTTTAGCAGGCTACTATCATAGATTTGTTGAAGACTTCTCTTCTTTGTCTGTCCCATTGACTAAGCTAACTCAGAAGAAGGCCAAGTTTCAGTGGTCTGAGGCATATGAAAAGAGTTTTCAGGAGTTGAAGACTAGATTGACTACAATACTGGGTTTGACCTTGCTCGATTGGATTGGGCTATGTGCTTATGCAGAGAGGGAAGGTGATATCTTATGCCTCCAGACAGCTTAAGATCCATGAGAAGAACTATCCGACTCATGACCTTGAGTTAGTTGCGGTGGTGTTCGCACTAAAAATTTGGTGTCACTATTTGTATGGAGCGCATGTGGACTTGTTCACTGACCACAAGAGTTTGCAGTACCTGTTCAATCAGAAAGAGCTCAACCTGCGGTAGAGGAGATGGCTGGAGTTGCTCAAGGATTATGATATGAGCATTCTCTACAAGCAGGTGAGGCTAACATTATTGCTGATGCTCTTAGCAGGATGTCTATGTGTAGCACTTTCCAAGTGGAGGAAAGGAAGAGATAATTAGCCAATGAAGTTCATAGATTAGCATGACTGGACATGCAACTTGCAGAGGACAACGAAGGCGGGATCCATGTTCAGAATGGTTATGCCTCATCCTTAGTGTCAAAAGTGAACGAAAAGCAAGACCAAGAACCTGTCTCATTCTAATTGAAAGAAGTAGTTCACAAGCAGAAGGTGATGGTTTTCTCCAAAGTGGGAGATAGGGTATTAAGATATTAAGGGAGATCATGTATGCCAGATGTTTATGGTGTTCGAGAGAGGATCATGGCTGAAGCACATATATGAAAATATTCCATCCATCCTGGTTCCACCAAGATGTACCATGACTTGAGAGAAGTTTGTTGGTGGAATAGGATGAAGAAAGACATTGCTAAGTTTGTCTCTAAGGGCCCTAATTCGCAACAAGTTAAGTTTAAACATCATAAACTGTATGGATCAGCTTAGAACTTTGAAATTCCTAAGTAGAAGTAGGAGATGATCAACATAGATTTCACTACCGGTTTACCAAGATCCAGAAAGCAGCATGATTTGATTATTGGTGAGTGTTGACAGGATGACTAAATCAGCCTACTTTTTGATACTTAAGACAACTAATACAGCTGAGGAGCATGCCCGACTATACATTCAGGAGATTGTGAGGTTGCATGAGGTTACCTTGTCCATCATCTCAAATAGAGGAGCTCAATTTATCTCTCAATTTTGGAGATCTTTCCAGAAGGGATTAAGTACGAAATTAAATTTGAGCACAACTTTTCATCTTCAGACAGATGGATAGGCAGAGCGTGCCATTCGGACTTTGGAGGATATATTAAGAGTGTCTGTTATCGACTTCAAAGGGAATTGGGATGATCATCTACCATTGATTGAGTTTACGTATAATAATAGCTATCATGCCAGAATTCAAATGGTCCCTTATGAGGCATTGTATGGGAGGAGATGTAGATCACTGATTTGTTGGTTTGAGGTTGGTGAAGTGGAGTTGATCGGACCAGATCTTGTCCACCAGTCCATGGAGAAGGTGAAAGTCATCAAAGAAACGTTGAAGACAGCTTAGAGTCATCAGAAGTCATATACGAGCGTGAGAAAAAAAGTGTTGGAATTTGAGGTGCATGATTGGATGTACTTGAAGGTGTCACCCATGAAGGGTGTCATGAGGTTTGGAAAGAAGAGAAAGTTGAGTCCACATTATATCGGATGATATTAAATTGTAAGAAGGATTGGGAAGGCTGCTTATGAGCTAGGCTTGCCTTCCAAGCTAGATGGAGTTCACACTATGTTCCATGTTTCAATGTTAAAGAATTGTTTGGGGGATCCTGCCTTAGCAATTCTTGTGGAGAGTACGGGAGGAAGGATTGTCTATCTTACAAAGCAATTCTAGTCTAGATCCTTGACCGATAAGTTTGTAAGCTAAGGAATAAAGAGATAGACTCTATTAAAGTCCTATGGAGGAATCAATTGTTGATGAAGCTATGTGGGAAGCTGAGGAAGCGATGAAACTCATATACCTGCACCTATTCGTGCCAAATAATGATGATGTTGAAGGTAAAGGTCCTTATCCTTAACATTATTGAATGTATCCTTCTATTGAGTTGATGCATTTATCTTATTTTATTCTTGAGTCTAAGATATAAATAGAAAGGTGATGGATAGTGAGAGTGTGAGTGTTCCCAAGTGAGGAATAAGATGAGTTTTGAGGTCATTCGTGCATTTATTCTACTTTTACTCTTCATTCAAGGACGAACGATCCCAAGGGGGGAAATGATGTAACACCTTATAAAATTACCGAAATTTTCCTAAAATGTATCATGCACACAATGCATCTTCTAAAAGTTTTGATTGAAAATCCGAGACTGTATTTGCGATCAACGCAAAACATCAAGTTAGAAGATGGTCTTGACCAGATTTAAGAGCAATCGGGTCAAAAAGTAAAATTCCAAAATTTTCAAAGTAGTGAGAATACGCATCGTGCCGATGCGGACTTACACTTACCTTTTCTATATAAATTTTCAATGGGAATTTCATTTCTCAAAAAATAGCGAAAATATACTGTTCGCGCCACTAGCGATTGGGGGACTAGTACATCAATTTTCAAATTTTCTCTTTTAATTTAAGGAAGCTTAGTTTGGCCATTCCCAACCCGTTGTTAAGTTTCAAAAAGTGTTTTTAAGTATTAATTCATACGAAAAGTTTCAAAGTCCATTATTTTTCTAAGCTTTCAATGGGAGTTCTAAAGAGAAGAATAGATAGTTGAGAGTTTCACCATTTTAGTGCAAATTCTTGAAGGAAAGTTGGAAATTCATCATCCTAGGTATGTAAAAGTTACCTAGAACACAGGATTGTTTCCCATGTGACCCATGAGTGACTTAGGTTAATTTTTGATAAGTGAATGGATCTATGTTAGGATCTCTTGAATACTATCTTGAAAACTACTATAATTCTGCATGTATTTTTGTAAGTCGATGGCCATCATAATATTAATTATGTATTCAACTGATTTATTGAGCTATTGTGTGTACTACACATGTTTAATTGTTAAAGAGTTCATGAATGAAGAGTTAGGGGTGATGTCTAGAGCTCGAATTTTGTATGTATGCATGAATAATGTGGTATGGGCCTTGACTTAATACAATCTGATTATGATGTTGCTGAAATTGATGGAGTGTAACTCTCGTAGAGTCTTTAAGAGTTCACACATGAATTTTAAAGAATGAACGTAATATTTCTGAGTTGAGAGATGATGATATGAAATGATGCTTTGTACAAAAGAGCCTAAACAAAGAGAAAACATTGATGTTAATATTCATGAGCATGTTGAGTCTTGGGAGGAGTATTGAACACCAAAAATGAGTAATACTGATTCTTACTCGCACTATTAACTATGTGGACAACATGGCAGAGGATTGGACCATGAGCAACAAATGTTTCCTTAGTCCCAAAGGAGGACTTGGTGTTACTATAAACCATCCCACGGATACATGCCCTTTCACCCGGCAAGGTACTGGGTGGATGCTGCAACAATATCACTTCGTTGTACAATTCCTGGCTCATAGCTGATGGGTGTAGGTCCAAGAAACTCCCAGATAGGTCTTCTAATGATAGTACTCTAATGTTGATGTGACAGTATGAGTCTTGATTGATGGTGATGTGATAGAGTTCTATTCCTTACCTTGAGTGATATTGAGAGATTGATGAGATGATGTCATTTCATACTGTGTAGCTCGTATTGCTTACTTTATCCTATTTACATACAGTACATCCCACATACTAACGTCCCTTGGCGTTGCATCGCTTTATGATGCAGATTCAATAGACAGAGGATTTCAGTAGCCTAATCATTGAGGTTCAAAGCTTCCTGATTTCAAATCGTTGTGAGTCCTCCCATGTATTTGGAGGATGATTATCTCTTTAGCTTTGTTTAATCAATTTACTTTGATTGTAGTAGTCATTGCCTGTCATGGTACCGTCTTAGACAGTAGTATAGAGGCTTCATAGACATAAATGAATGACCTTGATGTTGGGGTTCCATTTTCCGCTTTTGCTTTACTTTTAAACTAAGTTGGTTTTCCGTTAAACTTGTTTCTTTTTAGACAGCTTAGTTCCCTGTAAAATGGTGTAGCAAATTATGATTTGGTAGTTAAGCCTTAGCTAGGTAGTAACTTGCCCAAATATAAACTCTATCATCAATAATTCCTCAAGTTTGATTCCCTTGAGTTACATTTGTGAAGTTTATTCCTGTTTCTCACTGATTCCAATTTCAATTGATGACGTGGTGGTTATATTGACTAAGTTCATTGAGAAAGGCAATCTTCAATCATTATGAGAATATAGTTTGAATATAAAAAAGTTTTGCACCTTTGGTTAGTCCCAGGCAAGCATCCAGGTAATAGGCAGTCCTTTCCTTGACACATCCTATCTTACTCAAGCGAGCATCTGGGTATTGGGTAGCCTTGGCCTTGACCTCTCTTAATAATCGAGCGAGCATCTATGTAGCGACAATCCTGGCCTTGGTATCAAACTCATACTTGTTTTTTCAAATCTTAGGCATTTATGGTTTAAGATTGGTGATGTTTCCTCATATTTTAGAATGGTTGACCCCCTATTTCCTTATATTTTGTAGTTGCAATGCTTTCATGTTTTGATTGGGCTTTTGGAGGTCTCGTTCGGTGAAGATAACACAACATTTATAGTTAGAGATCTTTGTAGTTATGCAATTGTTCATTTACCTTACATTGGATGGTATACATGACTCTAGTTTAGATTTATTCCATGTTTTCATATTTTTTTTAGCTTTCCTACTCAGTCAACCTATGATGCCTATCGAGTACCTTTTCTTCTAGTACACATACTAAACTATGTATCCCCTTTCAAGATGCTGATCCAAGCACAAGCTATCAATGCTAATTGATCGAGCCTGTGGCAGCTTACATTAGAGACCAAGGTGAGCATTCAACATTTTTTTAGTCATTTCTATATCCTTCAGCTTGATGGCCCATCTTTTTGTACAATTTGAGACTAACCAGATCTTGTACATATTTATGGTCCACTTCAGGGACTTGTACTCCTTATTTTGTGTTACTGACTCTGCACTAGTTACTTCCAGGTTCTGAGAGGGATCTTTTGCACACACTTAGTTTAGTTTTTACTTTAATTTGTCTGTATTGTCTTGTATATGCTTGATTCTGTTAGTCTTCTCCCCTTATACCCATTACATACCGTTTTGAGTATGGGTAAACTAACCTATTGGTGGGTTATGGTAGATGTCATCAAAACTTGAACAATTGGGTCATGACATAAGGCCATTGCTGATTTAATTGTATGATCTCTTGGCTATCAAAGACTTGCTTCTTTCTCTTTTATACTATCTATTTATTTTAAAATTTTTATTTAATAGACCTATTATGTATATAATCCTATTGTTATACCTTATCCACTCTTTATCGGTGAAATCAGATTCAAAGTTTAGTTCTAAACATATTCGTTTTATAGGTATCTTTCTATCTCTTATTTTATTCTTTTTAATCATTTTATACATATATATGTTATAGGCTTCACGTTTCTATTATTATTGCTTTTCTGTAGTCATATTCTATATTATTTATCACTTGTTATTAGGAGTTTGACTTATCTATTGCAAATTTTGGTAGGCATCATCATGATCCAATTAAGATCGTAAAGATTATCTATCACTATACTTATAATATTCAAGAGGATAGAAAATAACACATCCTGGTCCACAATTTCAATTTCAATTACAATATTTTACATTTAATATGGATTTCATAAACTTATTTAATATTTAAGCTCTAAAATAAAATCAAAATCTAATTAATTTTCTTTCCAACTTCCAAAGAATAGTTGACTACATATGTCCCTCCCTCTCTCTCTATATATATATATATTAGCATTTGTGTTGTGAATCAACATAAAAAATAAAAAGATTATCATTGAAATTTGAGATATAGTGAAGTTGTAAAGAAGATGAAGAAGGAATTATCTATTGTATTCACTCTTCTTTGTGTGCTTATTTTGCTCAGTAACGTTTCTTTTTCTTGTCTCTACCTACGATATCCCTTTATCCCTATCATTTATTTTCTTATATGGTCCATCATTAAATAGTTTTATATACACATACACATACACATACACATACACATACACATACACATATGCCATAAGCCAAGTGCATGCATATATATATATATATGAAAAAGGTTAATGTTTGTGATTTGTATTATATTTGTCATATGTGTATCTATTTATTCATATTTTTGCCTTTTGTATCAAATCTCGGAGGAATAAGTTTTTTCATCATAGAAAAATGGACCTGATTCAGTTAATTTAGCGGAACCCATGTAAAAATATATTTAAATATTTATTAATTATTTAAAGTTACATATAAATCTATTTTATTTGTGAGTATTGTATGCATCGAATTATTATAAGGAATATATAAAATAATAATTTCATAATTTAAGTCTTTGAGACAATTGAGTAATATCATTGTTGTTGTCTAAGAGTAAATTTAGATATTCTGATTGACAATATGACTCCACCAAGGTAATTGTCATAGCCAAATCTGATATAGCCATACAAATATTATGAAATATTTTTTTAAAAATTAATTAACTAGTGTCCAACTAAATTTTGACATAGAAAATGCAACATAGGAAATATAGATGTTTTCATTTGCTATTAGTTTGCAGTTCGGCTATGCTCATATAATCATATAAATATTAATTGACTGAATTTATTATAAATAGAGTTGTAGTAACTTGAAGAAACTATATACATTTAATTTATAGTATCGTCAGTGAATTTATTTGAATCAATGACATTAATATTTGACTTGATTTTGATTAAGATTCACAACCATGTTTGGCATTTGGAGAATCTTAAATGTGTAAAACAACACAAGATTGTAATTTTGCATCTTGTCAATATGGAACTATACTTTGTTCCAATGTAATTTGTGTATGTGAAAAAGAAATAAGGAGGTATTTTCTTCAAGAGACAAGATTCATCTTGGTAGAGGTTCTTTTGGATGTAAACCACATAGTGCCTTAGGATTTCGCACATGTCCTTGCTATTGAAAGTCAAAATTAAGACATGTTTGAGATATAAGAGAATTTCTTTTTTATTTATTATAATGAAATATTAGTGAATATTTATCTTATTATAAAAAAAATATAGTTTTCTGATTCGATTCTTTTACTTCTTTCACCCTGATTTAGTATATAAGGATAAATCTATTGTGGTGATTATGAGCTCATGTGAATTTAAGAAATTCACTAATTATTTGTTGATATTTTGTTTGACTGCAAATACAATTATTATTATGCAAAATTATCTTTAGATCTTTATGAGAACTATAAACTTTAAAATTTTAGATTCACTTTTGAATTTGTGTTGGAAATCTCCATATGCTAAAAATTTCATGTCTTGAGTCTACACCTTGGGTATGAATTACAATCAAAATCACAACTGATCCCAAGCAATTCTTGATTAAACATGGTATAAGAGAGATTATTGAATATACAGAAGCTAAGAATAATAATATTGTGTTAAATTATTGATCTCACACCCAAACAACTTTGACTAGTACCCACACAAACCCCATTGTGGGCGAAACAATGCTTAACATCCTAACTCATGCAAAGTCTAACAATTGTAGCCAAAAAATAAAGAAACAACAAAAATAACTTTAAGTCTAAAGAAATCTATAAAGTAGATAAAGTCTAAATTATTACATCCCCAAAATCAAAAAAACATCACACTAAATATCAAATTAGAAAATGTAAGAGTAGCAACAATAAAATCATAAATAAATGTCTCAAAATGTTTGGAAATAAAGGCATAATAATGAAGATATGTGGTAAGTAGGTCTCCCTTAAATATTGTAGTAGTATTATTAATTATAGGATCTTACAGATACCTCTAGATCTTTTGTGAATCAGTCATTACTCAATTTTTTAAAAACCACATGGTCTAGCAAGGACACCGAAGACAACAAAAATTTACATTTAGAATATTTGACATGCACCTACTTCTCTTTCAACAACCCCAACACAATTCTGAGATGACTCTCATGCTCGTCTTTACCCTAAAAATATGTTCAGTTGTCATTAATTAATATGAAAGTGAATGAATCGGAATATATTTGAAAAGTCTATTTGTCAAGATTAAAAGACATACATAGGAATTAGTAAATTTGAAAGATATAACAAAAAATTCATAATACCCATTCTCGATCTAAAAGGCTTCCTTGGGAATATTCTTAGTCTAAATTAGATGTTGATGATACTCAAACTCCAAGTCAATTTAAAAGAATACTGACATATCCTATAACTGCTCAAGTAAGTCATCTATACTGGGAAGGTGATACTTATTTCAATCAATGTCCTTGTTCAACTGGCTATAGTACATTTACATACACATGACCCTATATTTCGTCTCTACATACACCATAGGATCACACTACGAGATGCACTTAGGAGAACAAACCCTTTAATCAGAGGATCATCTAATAGAACATTGAACTTAATTAAATAAATTCTATCTTAATGTAAAAACTTGAAATATGACAAGTCCCTATCTTTAAGACATTGGAAAATTAGTATCCTGATCAAATGGCATATTAAGTACGTTAGCAGGGAACAAGTTTAAGAAATTATACATCATTAGAACTAATAAAATAGAAGGGACCTCTAAACTGGTATTGCAAAGATTAGCCAAAAATTCATAACATTCCCTAAATACTCTTTGAATGAATATAGGATATGATAGTTTTAAGGGAAGGATTATAGCTTTTCTTCCACTATAATTTAGATATCTCGGACAAAGAAATAAGACATTTTTTGCATGATAGTCTATGATAATATAAAATAAAGATAACAAACTCATTTCTAAGATCACATTTAAATCTACCAATTGTAGTATCACTGGATCCACTCAGGTCATATAGCCCATATATGTATCCTTGTGCAATGACCTTGAAGGTCATTTTTGGCATTATCGACTAAATTACCATTTTTCATTTATGAGATGTTACCTTGATATATTTTTGGTTGAGTCTGAAAGTCAAATTTTGAAAATCTTGTAAAAAGTTGGAGTTTCGCTAAAGAAAGAGTTTTTGAAGGCTTAAAGTTGGAAATTTTGATTTTTTCTGGTCATCTTGAGTTTTGAGTGTAAAAATGTAATTCTGTCAATTCCATCAGCTTTTAAATGTATAATCTGGTCTAGAAGAACTTGCAGAACTAAATTTGTAGTTGAAATGGATATTTTAGATCCAAAGTAGCATTTTAGTTGATTTTGGATCATAGTTTGACTTTGGTCAATATTTAAACTTCAAAAGTTCTAATGTGGTGGGATCAATTTCTCGTTATTGAAAGTCGAGTCCATATCATTTGGGGTCATACGACATCTCGTACATCGAGCCAAGACCAAAGAATTTCAATCGGCTAACTTTCAGTGTGAATTCGTATAAAGATCAACTTCAAAGGGCCATCTCTCCTAGAACATAATGAAGTAAGTGACCCACTACATACCAAATTTTATGACTTTGAATTAGCTTTCCATCGCATCCAATTTCATCTTATTTCGAGTTTGGAGTGAAAAGTTATGACTATTTTACTAAAGTGTGTCTGAATTGTCAAAAAGGATAACTGTCAGTTTTACGAATGAATTACTTTATAAAGTTTTAAAAACTGTCAGAAAAGTCATCCGAAGGTCTCATTTTGCATACCACCAAATGGTTCAATGATGGGCCCCTTGGTCAATCGATTTCGCCATCGGGACACATTAAAGTTTCTTTTGTTTACCTTTCGATGATATTTCTACATTCTCAAGAAGGGACTTTGACCTAATTTTCCCAAATACACCTTTTTAGATGCAATTCTCATATTTTTATCCTCTCGAACACCCCTAAATTCCACTCAAATCCTCCAAAAATATCACCAAACTTCTCTATAAAATTTCTCTCAAATTTCTTGCGAATTAAGTCATCTCCATTTAATAAAAAGCTTCAAAAAGGATACTCTCTATAGCTAGGGAAAGAGACCATTTGTAGAACTCCAACATCTCATAGTTACATTCCATAGTAGGAAATATGAGTTACCAGTAGTAGAGATTGATTTCTAGACCAACCACTATTAGAGTTTGCTTAATAGCTCGCTTAAGTGGATCCACTTATGCGTTTTAGGAGGTCACTTTGGCAGTGACATCCCCTTTGCCTCTAGTGTAGGGGAAACATCAGGACTCCATTATTTATGCACATGGTTTATGTCAGTTAAAGGTTTCTCTTACTCAGCTTTGTGTTCTTCTATGGACCTATTCAGAGTAGACTTTTGACAGCTTAGAGTCGGCAGAAGAGTTATGCCATCTTGAGAATTAGGCCTCTTGAGTTCTTTGTTGGTGATAGTGTATGATTGAAAGTTTCACCTATGAAGTGTGTGATGAGATTCGAGATGAGGAGCAAGCTCAATCCCATATTCATTGGCCCATTTGAGATTTTGATGAGAGTTAGTGATGTGGCCTATGAGTTGGCCTTACCAAGACTATCATCAGTACATCCTGTTTTTGTTATTTCTATATGCCACTGATACATTCCTAATGAGTCTTATGTGATCTCTTATGATTCTATTGAGTTGGGTCCAGACTCATCTTATATGGAGGAATTTAGAGCCATATTAGATAGGCAAATTCTGAGATTGATATCCACAGATATACCCTTAGTGATGGTTCAGTGGTGGCACCATTTAGTTGTTGAGGCTACTTGGGATCTGGAGTCAAACATGCAGGCCAGACATTCTAGCTCTTTTTAGGCTTTAAATACTCTTCTTTTCCTTATATTTGAGGATGAACATTATTTTTAGTGGTGAATGATGTAATGACTTGATTGGTCAATTTTGATATTATTTGTGAAAATTATTATTTTACCCTTTCGTAAGTTGTTTTGGGCCTAATTTGAACTATTTGTATAGTTGAAACTAAAATCCTGTGTTGTTAAAGTTGAAAATATGACTTTTGGCATATTTTTGGGAAGCTAAAGTTGTTGAGAAAGTGAGTTTTTGTGTCATTCACAGTTTTGGGTGTCGGATCGGAGATCCGTCAATTTCATCATCTTTGGAACATCAAAAGTAGTCTCTGATAAGTTGCAAAACTAAATTCAGAGTTAAAATGAGGTATTCAGTCCAAAAGTTGTGATTTTAGTTATTATAGCAACCAAATTTTGACTTTGGTCAATATTCAGAGTTTGAAAGCTCATATCGAAATTGTGACAGTTGCAGTAGTTCTGGATGATGAAACTAATGATAGAAATAGACTCGTCATAATTTTTGGAGTTGTCGAGGGCAATTTTGATATTTTGAGTTTTAAACTAGTTTGTTCGACTTGCATTGGTAAATGTGTCATGGAGACCTCAAAATCAAATCCTGATTATTCTATTAAGTTCAGATCGCCATTTCTAGAATGGATACATACATCATTTACGAAATTCTGACTTCGGATGGGCTTTAAGTGCCTATTTCTAGTTTTTGTTGTTGGTTGATTTTGCTGGTGCAAGGAATATCTGGTGCAGGAACTTCTATTCTCCGCATTTACGGACTTCTAGGTATTGTTACCCTCTGCATTCGTGGAGTATGTTTATGTGTGTGGTCCCCCTAGTGTTCTTCTCCGTGTTCATGGGTTGGTTTCCGCAATCAGAGAAGTCATTTGGTCGGCAAACTCCACATTCATGGGACCCTACCCGCGTTCACGGAGCCCATATATTACCTGTAGTGTTTTAAACCCAAGGACCACATATAATAGTAATTTTCACGAACTTCAAAGTTTTTTAGGCGATTTTGAAAAGATATTTTCGAAGAGTTATCTTGGGTAAGTTATCCTATTACTAGTTTAATTATTTTCCTCAATTGTTGTGGACATTGGTTAGGATGAAAGGAGTTTGTGTATTCTATTAGACTTGCTTTATTTTGATAATTGACATGTTAGTACCGGCGATTTCACCACCGAGACACATTCAGGTGTCATTGTTTTACCTTTTGATGAAATTTTTGCTTTCTCAAGAAGGGTGATTTTGACCTAATTTTCCCAAATATACCTTTCTAAATGCAATTCTCATATTTTTAGCCCTTTCAAACACCCCTAAATTCCTCTTGAATCCTCCAAAAATATCACCAAACTTCTCTATCAAAGTTCCCTCAAATTTCTTGGGGATCATGTTATCTCCACTGAAAAAAAGCTTCAAAAAGGATACCCCACATAGCTAGGGATTGAGACTGTTAGTAGAATTCTATCATCCCATAATTATGTGCCACAGTAGGAAATAAGGGACACTGGTAGTAGTGATCGATTTCTAGATGAACCACTATTAGATGTTTCTTAATAGATCGCTTTAGTGAATCCCTTAAGCAAGGAGGTCAATTTGGCATGTGACTTCCCCCATACCTCTTGTGTAGGGGAGGACTCCATGATTTAGTGCACATGTTTTATGTGGATTAAAGGTTGCTCTTATGCATGTTTGTGTTCTTCTATGGACCTAAGTTTTCCTTTTATGATGATTATGATGCTTCCCTTATTCCATGTCCAAAGGTTTCTTAAAGTTTATATAACTCATTGTTTCTGAAGTTCAACTGGTTTTCTC